>CM044009.1:23622651-23627651 GCA_024085815.1 Flaveria linearis | reverse complement strand
CCATCTCATATGCAACTTATTTAGAAAACCCATTTTCTAAATTGGTGTAAATATTTAATTGCATGATCATATCATCAATTAAATATTAATTGGTGTTTGCTAAGCTTGTTATTGGGTATAACCCGACTTGGATCATAACGTGCTAATAGCATCAATATTCTATGTGTCTTGGGCATAAAGAATCCTACCATCTCCCACTTGCCCAAGTTTCATAGAAGATTGATGTAAGCAGTAAATACCGCCTAACAACGGTTTACTACCCTCAATACGCATGACTTATGGCCATTCAATAACATCGTCCCATTCAAGTATCCTACTTGAAATGATTTAGGTGAATCAATCATCTATCCTTTTGTTACAGATGTCATGTTAAATCCAAGAACACAGAATGATCATTTCTTGTTGATTTAACTTATCAGGCCTTAGACATCTAACTCTCAACGAATAAGAGGAACAAATTCTATCTTGACTACATACGTTTTTCACAAACACCTCGGTTCATACCTGAACATACCCTTATGTACTGTCCATTATTTCAGGACAGTGAAGAATTAGCTCAAGGCATAATACTTGGTGAATATCAAAACCCAATATGTATCTCAGGTCGGAGGATACCAAATGATATTCGTCTTTACTCAAATTTACTTATGATCAATCAATAAGATTCCATGTAGCAAAATTTGAGATGCGGGTTAGTCCAATATTTGTATCCCACAAATATCTATGAACCTTGGTAGCAACCCATTGCTCTATATTCATCCTTATGAATATCAACCAATCCAAGTTCATAATAATCTTACCCTCACACTTGTTCCCACGAGTATGAACGACTACGGACATTTAGAGTAAACAATTTACTCATGGATTAAACATGCTAAATTGGAACATTATAACCAAATAATTTTATTCAAATAATAAACAGTTCCACATATCCAAATACAAAATTTACAGATCAAATCCAATCACTAGAATATCGAAGTCCCATGGCACAAGTATGACCTTCATACTTTGCCTTTTCAAGGAGCTTCGTGAGAGGATCCGTAATGTTTTGATCCGTATGAACTTTGCGAATACATATCTTTCCCTTTTCAACTTCATCTCGTATGTAGTTGAATCTCCGCTCAATGTGCCTAGTCTTTTGATGAGCACGGGGTTCCTTGATTGGAGCAATCGCACCCTCGTTATCACAAAAGATCTCTAGGGGGTCCTGAATGGAAGGGACAACCCCTAGATCGGCAATGAATTTCTTCAACCATGCAGCTTCTTGAGCTGCCAATGAGGTGGCGACGTATTCTGATTCTGTAGTTGATAGAGCCACCACATCCTGCTTGGAGCTCTTCCAAGAGACCACTCCTCCATTCAGAATGAAAATGTATCCCGATTGTGACCGTGAATCGTCACGATCGGTTTGGAAACTCGCATCCGTGTAACCTTTTACAACGAGTTCCTCATCACCAGATCCATAGATTAGGAACATATCTCTTGTCCTCCTTAGGTACTTAAGTATGTTCTTAACAGCCATCCAATGACTGTTTCCAGGATTTTGCTGGTATCGGCTTGTCATGCTTAAGGTGCATGACACGTCTGGTCGTATGCATATAATCGCATACATGATGGATCCAATAGCAGATGCGTATGGGATTGCCTTCATTTTATCTTGCTCATCCTTTGAGCTAGGACATTGAGTCGTACTCAATATCGTTCCTCTTTGAATATGTACGGTACCTTTCTTAGAGTTCTCCATCTTGAACCTTTTCAAGATTTTATCAATGTATGCACTTTGATTTAAATCAATCAACCGCCTTGATCTATCCCTATAGATCTTTATTCCCAGAATATAGGCGGCTTCACTAAGATCCTTGATGGAAAAACAACTTTCAAGCCAGGTTTTACACCTCCCAAGGTTGGAATGTCATTTTCAAATAGTAGTATGTCATCAACATATAATACTAGGAAGGTGATGATGCTCCCACTAGCTTTCTTATAAACACAAGCTTCATCAGCGTTCTTAATGAATCCGAATTTAATTACTTCTTCATCAAAACAGTAATTCCAACTTCTCGATGCTTGTTTCAATCCATAGATTGATTTCTTTAACTTGCATACTTTATTAGGATGTTTTGGATCGACAAAACCTTCAGGCTGAACCATATAGACATCTTCCTCAAGATATCCATTTAGGAAAGCGGTTTTGACATCCATTTGCCAAATCTCATAATCATAATGAGCAGCTATGGCAAACAATATCCTTATAGACTTTAGCATCACAACAGGTGAGAAAGTTTCATCATAATCAACCCCTTGAGTTTGAGTGAAACCCTTTGCTACAAGTCTAGCCTTATAAGTATCCAAGTTTCCATGCATGTCAGTTTTCTTCTTGAAAACCCACTTACTTCCAACTACCTTGGAATTAAGAGGTGGTACAACAAGTTCCCAAACTTGATTGTCATACATCGATTGCATCTCAACGTTCATGGCTTCAAGCCATTTGTTACAATCCGAATTGCACACTGCATCATGGTATGTGGTTGGTTCATCTGAATCTACCACATAGCATCCATCCATGAAAAATCCGTATCTTTCAGGTGGATTACTAGTTCTACCACTTCTGCGAACGTCTTGTGTGTATTGATCAACCCTTTGATCATCCTCAACATCCTCATGTTGAGTGCTAGTTTCAACCAAACATGCATCGGGTTGTGGTTCTTGATCCTCCTCAAGATCCACTGTTCTACTGCTAGCTCCTTCCATAAGGAACTTTGCTTCTAAGAACTCACCCTTTCTGGCAACAAACACCTTTTGTTCCAGTGGATCATAGAAATAATATGCCATAGAATCTCTAGGATATCCAATAAAGATACACTTGGTGGATCGGACTTCCAATTTGTTTGGGGTGGGAGTCTTAACATAAGCCTCACAACCCCAGACCCTTAAGTATGATAGGGATGGAACTCTTCCATGCCATATCTCCAAAGGTGTCCTTTCCACCTTTTTGGTTGGGGCCATATTTAGAATACGGGTCGCGGAGAGCAAAGCGAAACCCCAAAATGATAAAGGCAATGTGCTTCTAGCCATCATAGATCGGACCATATCCAATAAGGTTCGATTCCTCATCTCAGACACACCATTATGTTGTGGTGTTCCAGGTGGAGTGAGTTGTGAGACAATCCCACAACTCCTAAGATGATCTTGAAAAGCATCACTTAGGTATTCACCTCCTCTATTGGTGCGGAGAACTTTAATCGACTTGTTGAGTTGATTTTCTACTTCATTCTTGAAGATTTTGAACGTTTCAAAAGCTTCATCTTTGTGCCTTAATAAGTACACATACCGATAGCGACTATAATCGTCGGTAAAGGTAATGAAGTATCTTTCACCATTCTAGTCATTGGCTTAAAAGGACCACATACATCCGAATGTATGATTCCTAGTAAATCTTTTGCCCTTTCGTTAGTTCCACTAAAGGGTGCTTTAGTCATTTTTCCTTGTAAAAATGAATCACATTCATTTGTTTTTAAAAGACCATTCTTTTGAAGTGTTTGTATACGTTTCTTGTTTATATGACCAAGACGACAATGCCAAAGATAGGTATCACTTAAATCCAACTTGAGTTTCTTGGTGTTAGTTTGGTACAATGAACTATTTAAAGTACTTTATGAACCAATTCATAAATACCATTAATGGGAATAGCTTTAAAATAGAACATATTATTTAAAAAAACATGAATATCATTTTCAACAAAAGATAGTACATAATCATAATGTCTTAATTGGGATACAGAAATAATGTTCCTAGTCAAACTAGGAGCATACAAAACATTCTTCAAAATAACATCCAAGGCACTTGGAAGTTTTAGGATGTAGTCCCCACGAGCTTCAACTAAGACTTTAGTTCCATTACCCATGAAGAGGCTAACATCCCCTTGATTGAAGTCCCTACTTCTTGTGAACCCATGTAACAAATTGCAAATATGAGTTCCACATCCGGTATCCAATACCCATGTGTTAGAAGATGTAACATTAAGATCAATATGAATCATGTATATTGTATATGAGGTCTGCCCGGCATCCCTCTTTGCTTTCAACTCTTGGAGATGGACAGGACAATTCCTTGCCCAATGTCCTATCTCCCCACACTTGAAGCATGGGTCATTAGTAGCAACCTTTTGCTTCTTCTCTTGTGGTTTGGGTGGCACCCTTGCCACCCCTTCCCCTTTCCCCAAACGGGTCCCTTACCCTTAGCAACTTTTGCCTTGGGTACGGGATGAGGCCTTTTATTGTTCCCACCTTCATTGATGGTGAGAACGGGTAAAACCCTTTTATCCATGGCCGCCTCAGCCGTTTTGAGAATTGAATGAAGCTCACCAATGCTTTTGTCCCATGCATTCATGTTATAGTTCAACATGAATGTCTCAAACTTCTTGGTAAGGCCATTAAGGATCAAATCCGTGCCCAATTCCTTCAAGACAGGACAATTAAGCCTTTCAAGGCGGTCAATGTGGCTTTTCATCTTAAGTATATAAGATGAAACCGATTGGTTGTCGTCCATACGACATGCATGGAGTGCTCGAACCGTTTCGAAGCACTCAACCCTTGCTTGCTGTTGGAACATTTCCTTCAGCTGGGTTATCATGTCATAAGCTCCGTGATGTTCATACTCCTTTTGGAGATCCGGAGTCATGCTCGCTAGCATGAGACAAGACACTTGGACGGAGTCCTCAGTGTACTTCAGCCAATCATTATAGGCCTCCTCATCATCCTCAGTAGGTTGATCGGGGATAGGGTCATCTAAAACATATGATCGTCTTTCTTGCTTGAGAACGATTCTCAAGTTTCGATACCAATCAATGAAATTGTTATGATTTAGACGTTCCTTTTGGAGTATCGCTCATAAAGATTGGGTGGACGTAGATGAGTTATCATGATTATCATTATTGGTGGCCATCTACAAAATGTAACAAAGATCTATTTTAGTATTTTCGACATAGCTATTTTTAATAA
>CM044009.1:23427651-23615151 GCA_024085815.1 Flaveria linearis | reverse complement strand
ACAGATAAAAATAAATTTGTCACAACAATATTTGAAAATTTATAAAACATAATATTGAACAAGCTATAAAAACAAAATAATGCAAAACTACTTATATAATATTTTAAGCAACTATAAAAAGACAAATTTATAAAATATAAAAAGACAAAGAGAAAACCATGCATTAGATAGTCGTACATTAGGCATAAAGCCTTTCTAATATGTCTTTTAAAATTTGAAGTAAATCGAATAATGGGTATTAATTTTGAGTGGGCTATGTTGACCAGAGAGCCTCACATCATGGATCACACAACCCATCAAAAAACCCATTTGCACCATCAAATGAAACCAATGTTAAATTTTGTTTAAACTAGAATGGAACCGCGCGTTACTTCACGTCTCTTTTAGATTTTATTTTTTTTATGAAATTGTGATATGAGCAATGTTGTTAGGACCGGATCGGACCGGCCGGTCCGACCGGTCGGACCGGGATTCGGTGGCCTGTCCGGTCCGGTCGATAGTGGTTCGTTTTTGGAGCATTGAACCGCCGGTTCGAACCGAGTCGACGGTTGGACCGGCGAACCGGTTCGGTTCCGACCGGATTTTGATTTTTTTTTTTTTTTTTGATTTTAGTGGGTAAAAACGGGGTGTTAAACCATAAATTAGTACTTTGTATATACAAATATAGTTAAGTTTTATATATAACTATAAATATATGTATAAATCATATATAAATTACTTATATTTAATTACATATATAAATATAATTAAAATATAATTAATCCGGTCCATCCGGTCCTACCGGTCCGACCACCAAACCAGTAAGCCGTCCGGTTCGACGTCCGATCCGGTTCTGAGAACATTGGATATGAGTGTTGCGACAAGTAAAATAAATAAAGAAAGAATAATGTACTTAATAATGTACTTAATAATATCGTTTTAAGAAATAACGCTTAAACATTTGTAACGCACACAAAACTAATGAAACGTTAGTAAGAAAATAAAGGAAAAAATTTATTCAATGTATTCCGCAAATATAATTGAAGTTTATTTAAATGGTAATTTGGGAAGTTTTTGTGTTGGTTTGTAGTTTGTACATGACCGGTTGTTGAAGGGCTTGTTCTTTACAAAAGAAAGAAAAGGGGATTTGGTTGCAAAGTTGAAGATTTTGTGAGGACTAAACTATAAGATGCATTGCATTTTAAATCAGTGTGAAATGTCTGTTAGTTTATCCAAACCGTAAAAGTATTATTCCAGGAGTGAATGTCTGTTAGTTTATCCAGTTAAATCAGTATGAAATAACCAAAATACCCCTAATCTTAATAAATAAATAAAAGTTTGTATTTTCTATGTATATGGGTCCCGTTAACTTTAATTAAACTATATAATATATATAATGGGCCCACACTCCCATCTGTTGTCTTCCACCCGTTTCAACAACAGACGACCACCCTCTACCGCCGCCGATCACCGACCGTGGACCGCCAACCACCAGCCGTTGTCATATACAAATCGCCGACCGCCGCCAACCATTTCCGACCATACAAATGGTTTCGATCTCCGCCAACCGTCCATGGTCCACCATCCGAGCACCTCCTGTTAACACTGCAGATCTAATCATCACTACCCATGTTTCCGCACAATCACCATACCCGAGCACCTCCTGTGGTTGTGTCATCGCACTTGTGGCATCAGGGGCGGTGATAGGCTGAGCTGATGATGGTTAGTCGACGGTGCCAATCGTCAATCGCCGGTGGTGGAGTCGTCGGACATCGACACCCACGATATCAATTTCTCAAACCCGGATTGCAGATTCAATTATCAATACCTTTGAATCAAAAATGATCTGAATTGTGTTTCTAGTCGATTGATACGAATAATACGATTAATTTCGAATTGAAACAACTTCAAATTTGAATGTGGATTTTCGGTTTCAAAGCGTGTTATTCAAACAGACTATGGATCGAATTAATGGGATTCATAGGCTTGAATCTGGTTTGCGAGATGACAAGGATGGTTTAATTCGATGAAAAAGAGGAAAAGAGGGATCACAAGATCATTGAGAAATATATGAATAGTGATGGGAAAAGAGGGATCAATTACAGTCTCTAGGAGCATTAGGGGCAATAAACCTACAACTTTGGATTAGTTGTGAGAGATGATGTGTTCTTGTGTATAGTGAAGATGTTATTTATACATATTTTTGGAGTGCATACGTTTCATTGGTTGCCATCACACATTTCAAAATAATGAGGAACGATGGTGATTGTGATGCCGGTGGTTGGGACTGTGGTGATTGTGATGCCGGTGGTTGGGACAGTGGTTGTATCCAGTGGAGGAGGAGGGTGGCGTGATGGTTGGTGGTGGCGGTGGTGGTTGGTGGTGGCGATGTGGAGGTGGGATGGTTAGTCCGATGATGATGATGGGTGGGTTTGGGTTTAAAGTATTGGTGATGGTGGGTCCCATAAAATATTAAATATTTTTTACTTTTTTTATTTTATTTAGGGGTAAAAGAGACATTTCACACCAACTTAACGTCCACTCAAGGACCAATCATGTTACGGTTTGTTAAAGAGTAAGGACCAAACATGTAATTTCTCAAAATTTAGGATCAATATTGTAATATGGGCAAACTATATAGACCGATCGTGTAATTAACTCTTTAAAAATGTTTGACATGTTCAAGACCGGATTTATTCATCATCTTTTCCCTTCTTTCTGTGGTTCAAGAAACTCTTTCTCTCTAAAGATTAATCGTATATACTCCATTCAATGTTTAGGGTTTCATCCTCAAGCTTATGTATTATATATGTTTCTATTAAAGAGGCTAGTGGACTCAAACCCACCTTTACCCTCCTCTCTCTCTCTCTCTCTCTCTCTCTCTGTCTCTCTCTGTCTCTATTTGTCTCTCTCTGTCTCTATTTTTCTCTCTCTCAACCTTCTACTACTTCTGATGACCTATACTTCTCAGGTCACCATCTGAACCGCCTTTGTTTACTTATTCATCATCCTTTTTCATTAAAAGGATATACATCTTGAGAGCTTTGGTGTTCTCGAATCAAACACTCCTCGGATTTAGTCTTTAACATTTGTCTTCTTAAAACTCCAAATTAGTCTTTAAATGAAAGTTATGATGCTTGTAGTATCTCTAAATCAAGGTGATTACCATTTTATCCATCTTGTTTTCTTGAAGTACATCCCGCTACTATAATCATTACATAGTCAAAATAAGTCTTACTATTCTCTCTCATTCCTAAATGGAAGGTCCATGATGGTTTCATACGGGTCACTCATATTGCTGGTGACTATCAGCTTGCAGATGTTCTTACTAAGTCATTGCAACGGCCACACAATCGTGTTCTTCTCGTCAAGATTGGATTTCTCCCACGATCGTCCATCTTGCGAAGCATATTTATGCATAAATATGAATCATATTCAAGCCGGTCAACAATTTGACTCTTCTTTTTATTGTTGTTAAGATATAGAGATTTCTCCTGCTCCTGTATCCCCTAGTTTATAGCAATTAGTTCCTAAGCTTAGTCATTGTATTCTATCTGTATTTATTTTTTATGATCACATAATGTAATTCATTTGCTTGAATGCTTCATAACAACGTTCGCTAGTTTAGCTAGCAGATCACCTAGAATCAAACACAGTGTTGGTGTCAAATACAGTAAATAAAATATTATAATGTCAACCTACCGTCACACACAATAAGAATAATATGAGCGGAAGGAGGGTTCGTATCCTCAAGGATACGTGTCAATTGTTTTATACAAAAACATTCTAGCATAGTTACTTTGATTAGGTATGGGTTAATTAAGATGGGGATTTTGATTAAAAACTAAACTAAAAGTAAATTACAAAAATAGAAAATTTCTAGCAAGCTGATACGGTTGTGTCAAAACTGTAAAGGAAATTTCACGCGGTCTTTGAAGATTCTGCCAGAAAAACAAAATTAACAGTTTTTTATATTTTTTAATTGTGAAAACAATTACTAAAAACGTTAATTAAATTGTGAAGTAAAATTCAAATATAAAAACTAATTCCAACATTAATGTAATTTCTTAATTCGATTCGTTTTACGATCATTTAGCGATTACGGTGCAATGACTATTTTTTTAATTAATGATTTGTATGGATACTAGACATCACGCCGTTCGATTATCCACTCTATCTAATGTCTAATTAAGCGCGGTTCGTTAATTAGAGCCAATCCGTTACTTTAAGCTCATGACGTTCGGTATGCTTAACTAGATTGTGTAATTCTATAACGAGAGTGAATTCATAGATAAACACAAAACGTTAATTGTTCCTAATATAAAAATTAAAACTTGATTAGGTTTTTAAATCTTGAAAAACGTTATTAGAAATTTAATAAAGTGATCAATTTTACTAACGATCTAATATATACCGGAGTAGATCCGGGTTTTAGATCAAGAATCATACAACATAACTAATCAAAAACATCTCATAAATATTTCACATAAACTCAAACCAAATCAAAAAGATTGAACCTTAACGTTGAAGCTAAAATTGTTTTAACGGGACATGACGACTGGATCAATCAAAATCAATATAAATAAATAAAAACTTACTAATCAAAACCTCAAAATAATTAAAATATCTTCCCAATAATGACAAATTACAGAGATTCCTATTAGGGGTGTAAACAAGCTTTGCTGGCTCGCAAGTTACTTGGGATCGGCTTGAAAAAAACTCGAATCGAGCCGAGCTTAAACGAGCTCGAGCTCGAGCCCAAGCTCGAGCTCACATCATGGCTCGTTTACCAAACGAGCTCGAGCCCAAGCTTTAGACATCGAGCTCGAGCCGGCTCACGAGTCTAAAGGAGCTTTTTGTTTTATGTAATTTTTATTTACATATTAAACGTATATAAATATATTTACATAAATTATATTATTATATATATTCTTATGATAAAACTAATTAAATAATATATATTATGTTAAATATAAAAAATTTCATTATAAAAATATAAAGTAATTAAAAAATAGAATTTTAAAAATTTAACAATAAACGAGCCGAGCTCGAGCCTTATAATTTTTTGTCGAGCCGAGCTCGAGCCGGAGCTCGGCCTAAGCGAGCTCCGGCTCGACTCGGCTCATTTACACCCCTAATTCCTATCCTCCTTCGTGCTCATCGACCAGAATCCTCCAATTCCCTTCCCAAGCTTTTCTTTTTCAAGATCCCCTTTTCTTTTGTTTTCCAACTTCTATTTATACTCATTTCATCCAACAAATTCTACTTCTTTGTAAGGTTTGACTTTGAGTTATTTTATAAGAGTTTAATGATAAACGGTTCACAAAATTAAAATCTTAAATTTTTAGGAATTTTTCTACGCTCTTCAAAATTTAGGATTATTCTTTAATAATATTTTTTAATTCTTTTTCTTCTCTTCCAATTGCATGAATCTACAAAACAAACCAACACACCAAATTAAATTTCATCCCTTAAAAACTATTATTATATGAAATAAACAAAAATGCATGCAAGAAATGCAAATAAATGTCAAAGTATACTCCAAAATTATAATAATTAACGTCTAAAAATATAACTAACACAGGTTAAACTTTTGCCTAGAAAGCATGTCCAATTACCATCCCACCTAGAAAAATAATTTACCTCTTCTAAATGCATAATATGGAAAGATACACCAAGCGCTGAACAAGACTGGGAGATGTTGCAACTAGTGAAGAAGATACAATCTAATTTGTTGAGAATTGAGTTATTGTATATTGCTTGTAGAAACAAATATATATACAGAGAGTTTAACCGAATAGCCTAATATACAGGAGGATTTCATGGATCATGACAACCGAATAGCCTAATATACAGGAGGATTTACAGGAGGATTTCATGGATCACAACAACCATCATTTGACTTAATCCAATATTTGAATTTAAATATATTTGATTATGTTATTGTCAAATATATTTAAATTAATAGCATAATCATGTAATAGGCTTAATACGCCCCCGCAAGATGGAGGATCCGTCAGAAACTCCAATCTTGGAACACAACGAAAGAAACTGCCCCCGAGACAATGGCTTCGTAAGGACATCCGCAACTTGATCAATCGTGTTGATGTGATGAACCTTTAAGTCACCGGCGGCAACTTTCTGACGAACAAAATGATAATCTAGTGCAACGTGCTTCATACGAGAGTGATAAACTGGATTTGCACACAAATAGGTAGCACCGGTGTTGTCGCAATAGAGACGAGGCGATACCGGAACAGCTAAGCCAAGGTCCTTGAGAAGATTTTGTACCCAAGCTACTTCCGAGGCTGTGTTTGCAAGAGCTTTGTATTCTGCCTCAGTTGATGATCGGGAAACGGACTTTTGTCGCGTAGATTTCCAAGAGATGATGTTGGCACCAAGGTAGATAACGTAAGCAGTGGTTGAACGACCCGCTGTGGAAACACCTCCCCAATCGGAGTCTGAGAAGGCAGTGAGCTCCAAAGAAGATTGTCTTTTAAGAAACAAACCATGATAAATTGTACCTTTGAGGTATCTGAGCAATCTTTTGAGGGCTTGCCAATGAGTCTGAGAGGGAAGATGCATGAACTGAGACAACTTGTTGACCGCAAAGGAGATGCCGGGTCGAGTAAAGGCAAGGTATTGGAGGGAGCCAACGAGTTTTCGGTATTGCGTCGGGTCAACGTTTGGAGTACCATCATCAAGCTTGAGGATTTGAGATGTACTTAAAGGAGTGTGAACTGTTTTTGCCCCATCCATGTGGTGTTGGGTAAGTAGCTCAAGAATGTGACGGTGTTGCATGAGGAACAATCCAGATGGAGTAGAGATAAGTTCGACACCAAGGAATTGGCTTGGGAAGCCTAGATCTTTAATAGAAAATCGTTGGGCAAGGTTGGTGACAAAGGTTGTGAGAAAACTAGAATTATTTCCCGTTAATATGATATCGTCCACGTAAATGAGAAAGTAGCAAATAACACCCTCATGATTATAGATAAAGAGTGATGCGTCAGCAAAGGATTTTTGAAAACCCGACTGGAGGAGAAAGGACGTTAGAGCCATATACCAAGCTCTCGGTGCTTGTTGACCATAGAGAGATTTGTTTAGTTTACAAATATGGTGTGGTAGTTGTGGGTTGATGTAGCCCGATGGTTGAACCATGTATACCTCTTCTTGCAACGTGCCATGCAAGAAGGCATTATTCATATCAAGTTGACGGAGAGACCACCCTTTAGACAATGCAATAGAAAGAACGGTTCGGATGGTGACCGGTTTGGTAACCGGACTAAAAGTGTCAAAATAATCTTTGCCATATTCTTGAAGAAAGCCTTTGGCAACGAGACGCGCTTTGTATTTAGCAACTGATCCATCCGCTTTTCGTTTGATACGAAAAACCCATTTGCAACCAATGGGTTGATGAGAATTTAGATGAACTAGGTCCCACGTGTGGTTATGAAGCAAAGCATTGTACTTGTTGTCCATTGCTGCACACCAAAGAGGGTCTTTCGATGCTTGCAAATAAGTGGTAGGTTCAAGAGGAGGGGGTATGGGATGAAGAGTAGTATGGTTAACAAAGGTAGGGCCAAAGTAGTTTGGGTTGGGTTTTCTAGTTCTGGGTGGTAAGGAGGATGAGGGTGTGGAAGGAGAAGAAGTTATTGAGGTAGGTGAGGAGTTTAGATTAATAGAGAGAGAGGGTGGTGTGGAATAGGCAGATGGTGATAAGCTATTTGGACTGGAATGATGGGTGATGAAGAATGGGTAGGTAAGGAAGAATGAGGAGTAGGAGATGATGGGGAGTTAGGTACGGGTGGGTTTGAGAGGGGTGGGATAGGGTTGGGTTGAGGTTAGTATTTAAATGTGTGGATGGTGAGGAAGTGGAGGAAGTATGCATGGGGTTTGGAGATGGGTTTTCATGCATAAGAAAATTGGTTGTTTGTGAAGGTGGGTGTTTAGTAGATTGTATAAAATCAATCACTGTGGGGAGAAAGGTTGGGATGTTGTGCATATTTTAGAAGGAAATTGATCTTCCACAAAGACCACGTGTCTAGAATGATAAAGACGATGTGTGTGGGGATCAAGGCATTTGTAGGCCGACTTAGCCGAAGAGTAGCCTAAAAATATACAAGGTTGAGATCGGGGTTGGAGTTTGGAAGTGGAATAGGGACGAAGCCACGGGTAACATAGGCATCCAAATGGCTTAAGTTTTGTGTAGTTTGGGGTGCTGCCATAAAGTAATTGATATGGGCTTTTGGAGTTAAGAAGAGGTGTTGGAAGTCGATTTATTAGATAAATAGCCGTCTGAAAGGCATGGGACCAGTATGCGAGAGGGAGGCCCGCATAATGGAGTAATGCAAGACCGGTCTCAACCACATGTCGATGACGACGCTCAGCCACACCATTTGTTCCGGTGTATATGGTGGTGTAGTGTAATGAGAGATGCCCGTTGATTGAAAGAATGGAACAAGTCCTTGGTACTCGCCACCATTATCAGTAAAAATAGAGATGATGGGGGTTTGGAAATACTTTTCCACAAGCAGTTTAAACTGTGGAAAAAGTGTGGAGACATTGGACTTGTGTTTCATGGGAAATAACCATACATATTTTGTGTAATAATCAACAAACACCACATAATATAAAAAACCATCAATTGATTTTTGTACCGGTCCCCATACATCCGAATAAAGAAGTTGCAAAGGTTTAGTCACTTTGAATGAATTTTCACCAAAAGGCAACTTGTGACTTTTATTAATAGCACATGACGAACAATGAAAAGTAGAATTGCACAATGATTTAAATTTAAGACCTAGTTCTTTGAAAATTTGTTGAAAAGTACGAAGACATGGGTGTCCAAGCTTATGATGCCAATGAAGAGGCGAGATGGAAGAAGTGAAGTTGAGGTGAGGAGACGAAGTCAAACGGTTGAGGTAATACACATCATTGATGTTCTCCCTCGCATGAGACGCGCCCCCGTTTTGAGATCCTTCACAAAAAATGAAAAGGAAAAAATTCAACAGAAACATTATTAGTACGACATAGTTTTGCAACAGAAATAAGATTTTTTCGTAGCTTGGGGACGCAAAGAATATTTGGTAAGGCTAATAAACGAGATGGGGTACGAATGTTAGCCGAACCAGTATGGATATAGGTAAGGGAGTACCATCGCCGAGAAGGATTTCATCGGGGCCACCATATTCGGAGACCGAGCTGAGAGTGGTCGGGCAAGAAGTAAAGTGGTGTGAGGCACCGCTATCAAACATCCACTGCTGAGGTGAGGAATGCGACTGAGAACATGATGAAGTAGCATTAGCAACTGGACTTGTGTTGTGGATATTGAAAGTGATGTGATTTTCCTTTAAGAATTTGCAAGCTTCCTGCATTCTCGAGTTTCATGACCCGGAATAGTACAAAATTGGCAAAAAACAGTGGACTTAGTATTCTTATTAGAATGGTGAGGTTGAGAGTTGGAAGGGTGATTTCCCTTGAATGAGGCACCCGGTTGGAACCGAGAGCTGCGACTAGGGAAATGGGATGAAGGGCAAGACATAGAACGGCTTGAGTGGCGTTGAGTAGAGTTCGCCGTAGCTATTAAAGGGGCAGCAACTGTCTCGTTTTGTTTGATGGAGCGCTCGAACTCGACCAACTTATCAAAGAGTTCGGGGTATGATATCGGGGTTTCCGGACCTTAAGCGCTGCTGTGATGGAGTTGTACTCGTCACGAGTTGAGTGAGAATATGAATGAGAAGATCCTCTTCGTGAACCAGGTTTTGGACAAGCGCTAACTCGTCTGCAATAGAACGCATTTCGTTTAGAAACTCGGCGATCGGACGCAAACCCTTGGGATTTTTAGCGAGTTTTGATTTCAAGGAAATTATCCTTGAACGGGAAGCACTAGCAAAGCTTGCTGTTAGGCGTTCCCAAGCTTCCTTGGCTGTGGATGCTGAAGCAATAAGAGGTTGAATCGGATCGGAACAGGAACCAAGGATAGCGCTAAAGATGATTTGATCTTGACGGTACCAGAGAGTGTATTCGGGATTGGGTTTTGTGGTATCTTTGTCGGCAATGGTTTTGGACGGAGAAACACCGGTGAGATGATTGTCGAGGCCGAGTCCGATTAGTGTTGAATACACTTGAGTTCGCCATACTAGAAAATTGGTAGGTGTGAGTTTGATGGGAAAGTTGTTTGTGGCGGTGAGGGAGACAAGGGATGTCGTAGTAGCCATGGTGGGTTTCTAGTAGGAAAAAAAAGGATGATTGAGAGTGGCAGGGAAGAGATATGGCTGGATCGATTGCTCGTTTGAGCTTAAGATGCTCTTGATACCATGAAGAAGATACAATCTAATTTGTTGAGAATTGAGTGATTGTATATTGCTTGTTACAGGAGGATTCATGGATCACGACAACCATCATTTGACTTAATCCAATATTTGAATTTAAATATATTTGATTATGTTATTGTCAAATATATTTAAATTAATAGCATAATCATGTAATAGGCTTAATAACTAGGACCGATTTGATCCAGCCATAATACATTTTCTCTACAAATTTTGATTGTAGAAAGGCATAATGACACGGGGTGATTCTACGGTTGATTACCACTCCATGCGTAAACTCATAGTCAAACGCAAATACCTGATTCCACTAATGCCTTTCGAACTAGGGTTGTTCAAAAAATCCGATATCCGATAATATTCGAAATCCGATCCGTATCCAAATCCGAACAAACCGATCCAAATCCTTATTCGGATTTCGATCTGATTTCAGATATCACAATTTTTGTATTCGGATTATTTGGATATCCGATTAATCTGAATATTAATTCAATTATGTTTCTAGTCCAATACTCATTACTTAACTATCTATTATGTTTTCAACTCAATACTCAAGAATCTTGACATATTCTAGATTTCTAGTCCTCTAATCCTAAATAATTATGTAATAATCAACCGTCTTACTAAATTAGAGATTCTAATATTGGGGTTTTATATAATTACCTATTATGTTCTAATTTGAATTTGTGTTCAAGTCAAGTTTGTATTTTTTGATTTTATATCTTTTGTTGTGATTTTAAACTTATAAAATATTAAGAATAAACTATTAGCAATAAATTAATAAATAAAAACAAAAAATAAAAAAATTATTATTTTGTTTATTCGGATTATTCGGATAAATTCGGATTATTCAGATATATTTGAATCCAATCCGAATTGAATTCTGATAGATTCGGATCGGATAGAAATATCATTATTCGGATCGGATCGGATTTTGGATAGGGTCCTGCAATTTTCAATTCGTATAATCCAATCCCAATAATCCATTATCCGATCCAATGAACACCCCTATTTCGAACTCACCAACACACCCACACACCCACTACCTTTCAAGGTCCAATGAACGATACATTCCAACCATGCATATGACGATACATTCCAACCATGCGTATGTAAGTTTATTTTTTCTTATGATATTCCTTATTCAAAGTCTTGGGCAAAATACTTGGAACACTTGCAACAAGTCTTACAGATCCTAACTACTAACAGTTTAGGTATCAAGGAATACAAACATCAATTTGAGGTTTTTCAGGGGGCATACTTGGGTCACTTTCATGTCATTTAGACAAAGAGAGGAAGTGGATCCGACTAAAGTCCATGTTGTTCTAGAATGGCCAAGGCCATCACAGCTATTCCGCTAAAGGGGTTCATAGCATCTTTGGATTGGCCAGGTATTATCAAACTTTATCATGTATTTCAGTATCATAAGTCATAACAGCCCCTAAACCCAACTGCTAGACGGATACAGGTTGGAATGGACCTCAAACACAGAGGAGTTATCATGTTGTGCATCGACATATTTGCACTTTTTCTCTTCGTACAACATAAGAACAAAAGTAAATGATTTTGTAGGGAAGTATGTAAATGTCAATTGTCATAATAATAACACATTGCATCCTATTTATACATGCATACATGTCGGTTATTACCAACAATACTAACTGTCAAATGACAGTTATTTCAATAGGTTAAGTGTTCAACCCAGACCGACCTATTTACATAATATATAATCTGTACAAATTACATAATACTTTATAACATAAGTTTCATATAAACATTGCTAAACTTATACTCTAACAATCACACCCGTACGTTTAGCATTCCAATCTGGATTTTTAATTAATCCTAATGTGGCGTTTGGTTCACGGAATTTGTTGGAATTAAATTGGAAATGGAATTTGAATTGTAATTCAAAGGAATTGCAATTGAAATTCAATATTTTCCAAATGATTTGGAATTCCAAAGAAATTAGAATCTATAAAGAGAATTTAAATTTCAAATGCATTTCCAGTGCCAATACATTATAAAGGAATTGGAATTTATCACCCGTTGCAAACCGCCACCACCTCAATGACCACCAATCATCGCCGCAACATACCACCGATCGCCGCCGCCGTCATCGTCGACAATCGACCGCGACCACCAACCGCGCCCGTTGCCGAAAACCGACCGCCGCCGCCGATCGCCGCCACCAACCGATAACGCCCGTCGTCGAGACACAGTTCAGCAACGACGATCGGTGACAATCGACGATTAGGGGTGGCGGTGGTCGGTGTCGGTGGCGGTCGGTGGGCGGCGGTGACGGCAATTGGGGTCGGCGGTGGTTGGGGTCGGGACGGCGGTCGGTGACGGACGGCGGCGGTCGGCGGCGGCGGTCGGCGGCGGCAGTCGGTGACGGACGGCGGCGGTCGACGGACGACGACCGTGGTCAGTGATCGGGGGTGGGCAACGGCGTCGGCGATCGGGGGCGTCACAGTCGGTTGGCGGTGGGCAGGGTGGTAGGCGGCGGTCGGCGGTTGGGGGCGGCGGGGGTTAGGGTTGGCGGGGGGCGTCGGCGGTCGGGGCGTCGGTAGTGTCGATCGGCGGTGAGCGGGGTGGTAGATGGCGGTTAGTGGTGGAGGCAAGAGTCGGTGGAATTTGAAATCCTTCAATATTTGGAAGGATTTTGAAATCCTTTATTTGAAGAATTTTGAGGGAATTAATTTCAATTCCAATTCCAATTTCTTTTTCAACCAAACACGTGAAGAATGGAATTCAAATTCCAATTTCAACAAATTCCTACCAACCAAACACAATGACCAATGGAATTCAGATTCCAATTCCATTAAATTCAATTGAACTCCTGCATATTAAACGCCCCTAAGGTAGCGTTCGTTTCAAAGAATGGAATGGAATTTGAATTGGAAATGGAACTGGAAATGGAATTTGAATTGGAATTTATGGAATTGGAATTTAAATTATAAAATGACATAATTACCCTTTTAATAAAATAATAAATAATAAATATAGTACCCTCGATCTCCTCCTACACCATAACAAGATGCAAATAATAATATTATTCATCTTCTACATCATCATATACATTCTCCTCACGGCAATTATCCCCATAAACTCCGGCGACTCCTCCGGCGACCCACCGGAGATAATGCACCACCGACATACCCCATCATCGGCTGTTTGATCGCATTCTACAACAACCGCCACCGTCTGCTGCCGTGGTACACCGATCTACTGACGGAATCGTCAACTCAAACGGTGGTCATACGGCGGTTTGGTGCTCGGAGAACCATAATCACCGCCAATCCGCAAAATGTGGAATACATGCTCAAAACAAACTTCATCAACTTCCCCAAAGGAAAACCGTTTACAGAGATTCTCAACGATTTTCTAGGGTTAGGGATTTTCAACGTTGATGGTGAATTGTGGCATTTTCAGCGAAAATTAGCAAGCCACCAGTTCACCTCCAGATCGTTGAGGGATCATGTGGAGATAACTGTGAAAGAAGCTATGAAATCGAAGCTCTTTCCGGTGTTGGATTCGTTTGCTGATGATCAATCACCGGTGGATTTACAGGAGGTGTTGAGGAGATTAGGGTTTGATATCGTGTGTAAACTGACTTTAGGGTTGTTATAATTTAAAATAAGGTTATTTTGGTAAATTACCATGAATTCCTGATGTTTTTAAAACAATCCCCCCAAGTTTGGAAGGATTTCAAATCCTCTAATTTGAAGGATTTGGACGGATTTAAATTCAATTCCAATCCTTCTTTTGACGAAACGAACAACATAAGGAATGGAATCTACATTCCAATTCCATCAGAATTCCATTCCATTCCATGAAACGAACGCACCGTTTGGTTCGCGGAATTTGTTGGAATTAGAATTGGAATTGGAATTTGAATTGTAATTCAAAGGAATTGCATTTGGAATTCAGTATTTTCCAAATGATTTGGAATTCAAAGGAATTGGAATCTATAAAGGGAATTTAAATTTCAAATGCATTTTCAGTGCCAATACATTATAAAGGAATTGAAATTTATCACCCGTTGCAAACCGCCACCACCTCAATGACCACCAATCATCGCCGCTACATACCACCGACCGCCGTCGCCGTCACAGTCGACAATCGATCGCGACCACCAACCGCGCCCGTTGCCGAAAACCAACCGCCGCCGCCGATTGACCGCCACTAACCGATAACGCCCGTCGTCGAGACACGGTTCAACAACGACGGTCAGTGACAATCGACGATTAGGGTGGCGGTGGTCGGCGTCTGTGGCGGTCGGTGGGCGACGATGATGGCAATTGGGGTCGGCGGTGGTCGGGGTCGGGGTCGGCGGTCGGTGACGGAAGACGGCGGCGGTCTGTGACGGACGACGGCGGCGGTCTGTGACGGACGACGGTGGTCGGCGGCGGCGGTCGGTGACGGACGTCGGTGGTCGACGGACGACGACAGTGGTCAGTGATCGGGGGCGGGCAGCGGCGTCGGCGATCAGGGGCATCACACTCGATTGGCGGTGGGCGGGGTGGTAGGCGGCGGTCGGCGGTTGGGGGCGGCGGGGGTTAGGGTTGGCGGGGGGCGTCGGCGGTCGGGGTCGTCGGTAGTGCCGGTCGGCGGTGAGCGGGGTGGTAGATGGCGGTTAGTGGTGGAGGCAAGAGTCGGTGGAATTTGAAATCCTTCAATATTTGGAAGGATTTTGAAATCCTTTATTTGAAGGAATTTGAAGAAATTAATTCCAATTCCAATTTCAATTCCTTTTTCGACCAAACACGTGAAGAATGGAATTCAAATTTCAATTCCAACGAATTCCTACCAACCAAACACAATGACCAATGGAATTCAGATTCCAATTCCATTGAATTCCATTGAATTCCTGCATACCAAACGCCCCCTAAGTCTTTCATTAGGTGGAAGGTCTTCTCCTTTTAGTTGCAGTTGTTATTACTTCTTTGATGCAGTTTTACTGTCTTCTCCATCTTCTACAGCCAACTCCATCCTTGGTATTTTAAGTGGCAGCATTCAAGCATCTCAACGTACCTTAAATGTACAATTTTAATAGATTTTGTGAGCTTTTCTATATGTAGGTTTCAAACAGTTAGTTCATAACCTATCTGCTTCATAGTTTCTTTCTATTTTCCTTGTTCGTATGCACCTTTGTAGCCACCTTGTAATTGAACTTTCATGTACAAATCCATTAGGTTAACAATGATGCCAAAATACGACCGCTGGAGGCATAGGATTTGGCACTCTATTTTTCAATAAATTAGTATTAAAACCAATATATAATGTTTTCAAATTCTGCTCAAATTGTCCTTTATGCTCCTCAATCTTTGTTGCTATAAGAATAAGATCCATGAACGTGATACAATCTTGTAAGGAGGTTGCATTTATAGGATATAAAACGGGTCCTTTTCCTTTGTTGCATCTCTTCTACATTGAATGTTTTGATTGAGGTATTCTCACAGTGATTTCATAGCTAGGCGTGTTCGTAGTCTTCATTAACCTTTTCCTTTGTATCTTTTGGAACATCATGATGTCTCTTGTCTTTATTCTTTGGTACTTCCTCTTTCTTGGTATTGTTCTTGTTATTGTCATATGGTTGTGTGATATAACAAACATCTCCTTCAAACACAATCTCATAACCTTCTTAGTTAGTTGTTCTGCACTTAGCATGTTTTTTCCATAACGTGGTCTTTGCAATGTATTCTAACATTACCCTTTCCCTGAAGAATTCTTTGGTGTCTCCATATGAATAGGCTCCTATTCCAAACGAATTCAATAACTTTACGCACTTTCTATTTCCCGCGGCATGTTGTTTTCTTGTGAGGCTTACATGCCAAATTTCATTCTAGCCCCTTCAATTAGAAATTTAGTAATTCTCATTCGTTTAGCGTAATTTCTTCTGAAATGAAATGTCTCTTTGTAGTAACTACAATGAAATCCATTAGAATATTCATACTTTTTCTTCTTCGCACTACTTCGATAATCAAACATTTCTATGCTGCCCTCCACATCTTTCTCATATTATTGATGTTTGATCCTATATTGATTTTGTCAAGAATGATATGCAGATCATCACTGCCACTGTTACGATCCTCGTGATCCTCCTGATCAAACTTGATTGTTTCACTATGACCCGCTGGTCATGAAACATTAAAGGGAAAAAGGATGAAACATTGTATCCATCCTAAACACCAATGCCATACACATCATCGGTTTCAAATATTGGATCAAACACAAACTTTCATTAGGATCTTAACGCTCACTCTGATGCCATGTTGTGGATCGACCGACTAGCACTTATTTTCTTCTTACAAACATAAGAACAAAAGTAAATGATTTTGGAGGGAATTAGTAATGTCGATTGTCATTACAATAACACACTGAATCCCTATTCATGTCATAAAAAAGTGATTTTAAAAAAAAATATTTATTTTTTTATGAAATAGGGAAACGAGAGAAACATTTTTGTGCTTTTAGTTTTTTTTATTTTTATGTTATTTTTGTTTATAATTTGTTTTATTATATTTTCGCTAATTACCATTGAAAACTAGTGGCTGACATTGTTTACTAGAGTTTACATAAAAAAATAGACTTCTAATTTGATCACTCTCCTGTATATATATAATTAATAGAAGCTAATTAAGAGCTTGTAAAATAATAAATTTAAATTAGTCGTCGATTGACGTTACAACAAGAAGAAAGCAAAGAGTGGACAATAAAAGTGATCAAAGCCCAAACTCAGTTGATATAATTTTGGTAGTTGTACTTGTAGTTTAATACATTTGGGCCTCCTTATGTCATATTTTTATTGCAATGATTGTAATCCGTAACAAAAAATTGTTTTCTTGGTAGAAACATGATAGTGTCTGGGTAGCAAGTTAACACTTATAACAAAAGTTTATGAATTTCATTATTTTGTCTTAAAGGATTGGTATTATTTATTTTAATACAAATGAACTTAAGTATCCTTAAAACGTGATTGATTTCTAAAAAGCGGATCGTGTGGTAATTCTTAAAGCTAACCAATAACAAGAGTTAGCAAATACATATTAACACGAGTGGGATTTGATGTAGTGGTAAGTATGAATTTGGAGTGTTGTTCTCACCCTAATCGAGTCGTGGGGATGGTAATTTTACAATTATGTAGATGTTACCTATTATATTTTAGATATTTAAGATGTTAGTTAAAAAAGTATTTGGACACAACCAAAAGAGTGATATAAATTGTTGTATGCATGCTTTAATAAAAGCTAATCTAAACCCATGTATCCTATGAGAAACTTAAGAACACTCACCAACATAACCATCATTACAACCAACTATAGAATCTTATAAACATCATCATCACCAACACAAAAAGCTATTTAAACTAAAAAAAAGTTTATCCATTAGTTGAATCACTAGCGGGCTATTGGTTCACCAGTTCATCTCCATTACTCGAGCACAAAACCTTATACCATTAGGTTGTCATGTTCATGAAGAAAAGCTCGTAGAACAATCCATACCTATAAATCCAAACCTAAAACCACTTTTAAATAAACATTCACCTTAAATGAAAAACTTTTAACCCAACTGCAAAACTTTCTAACCCAACTGCAAAACTTTCATTTATTATCACAGGAATTGTAACAAAAAACTACTCTAATAAAACAAAGTTGGGTAAAAATAGTGAAGTAGCATAACTCTGCGGGTCAAACCTATAACCAGGGTTTAGAATAAACAACATCATTACTACAAGGGTGTGAAGTGTAAAATAAAAGAGCGGGTAAATTAGAGGACAAAAGGGTAGTTAGTTGGTCGGGTCGTTGAACGTAATTGTCACATCTTTATATCAACATTTCTGCCTTGTTGCATGTGCCATCATCATACATCCACATCTACTTCCTTATAATAACCAATCAATATTAATTTCCAACCAAAATATTTCTTCCATTCCATCAATTTTATCTAGATCACGATATGAAAATGACATGTGGTACTTGTATTTATAATAATAATAATAATAATAATAACAAATGAGCGATTTTAATAAATATAAGTTCTTGATTTGTTTGGGTGTGAAATATTGATAGGATGGATTAAGATGTATTATATGATACAATGTACATAATAGACAAAAACTCATTTTTTTCTTCTTTTTATGCGTATAAGGGAGGAGGGGCACCCTCAGGTACCCTTGCGGTAGGCCGGTACCGGATGGGTACACCGCCGCCACCCCAATCGGCTACCCGACGGGTAGGGGACCGCGGTTATACTAGTCGATGCGGGTTTGCTTCAAAAACGACTATATAGTCTTATATTTAAAAAAGAAATCTTTTTAACCCTATAAATACTCACATACATACACACTGTTATCTATACAAACACACATACACACTATTATCGACACAAACACACTATAAACAGTTATTCGAGTTCAAAAAACAACAATGCGAAAAAAGTATCGCATTGTTAGAAAAACTACGCGAGCCGATAAGAGAGCAGCGGATGGAACGAAACCTAAAAACGTTTATGGAACCGCACAATCATATCACCGGTCCAATGTTGCAAATAATATTAGATCAAAAACAAAAATAGTCGAGAAATATAATTGGCATTGTGATTTTTAGTTTTTATATTTTTTTGGTTTTTTTATTATAATTGTATTTGTATTTTTTATTATTTGAATTATTATAATTTTTATTTTTAATAAAAGTTAATTTCCTTTTGAATTATTTTAATATTAAAATAAAAGTCACAGGGTAGTTCAGGGTTGCATTTTCAGCTTTTTGGGTGTTTCAGGGTAGTTCAGGGTACTTGTGATGTGACAGTGTGTGATTTGTGGATTCCAAGGTACCCCAGGGCAGTGCCCCTCCTCTCTAACATGTTATCGAAAAATTTACGAGTTTCGTCAATACTATAAACCAATGGGATCATATATATCATACTTTTGTTTAATAGGAGACCTTCAAGAGGTAGTGACTAGACAAACAAACAAACCCAGTATATCCCACTCAAGAGCAGGGTCTGGGAGGGGTAGGTGGTGGCAAGTCTTTCTTCTATCCAGATAGGTAGAGAGACCGCTTCCAAAGAGACCCCTGGCTCGATAGCAAAAGCAGTAACGCTAACGAATCAACATATAATCAAACATACGATATGTGATATATGGTATATGGTACAGCACACATCAGGGAAGCATATAATCAACATATAATCAAACATCATACAACAAACATTGAAATATCACCAAAAGCAAGTATAAAATGAACAAGCATGTATCAGGGAAGCAGCAAGTTTCCCCTAAAAATGTCCAAGCGTACTACATACACATCATGTCCCGTAACAATTAATCAAAGTCCTTTCCTAACTACAGGAACCACTAAAAGTCCTTAATTTTGATTCTACGCCTCCATTCACTCCTATCCTCGATCATGTGCTCAGAGAGGTGCAACTGTACCATATCCCGCCTAATTCTCTCTTCCCAAGTCAATCTAGGTCTTCCTCTACTCTTCCTACCCTCTATGATGATGTTCTCCACTGCTCTGACCGGTGCTGCCATTGGTCGCCTCTTGACATGTCCATACCATCTTAATCTTCCCTCTCGTATTTTATCTGCAATAGAAGTCACTTCTAACTTATGTCGAAACACTTCGTTTCTTATCCGATCCAATCTTGTATGACCACAAATCCACCTTAGCATTCGCATTTCCGCAACCTCTATTTGTTTCTCGTGCGATTTCTTTATGGCCCAGCAGTCTGTTCCATATAGCATAGCTGGGCGTACCGCCACTCTGTATAGTTTTCCCTTAAGTTTTGCTGGAAACCTCTTATCACATAGGATCCCTGATGCTGCTCTCCACTTACACCATCCTGCTTGGACACGGTGAGCTACATCGCTGTGTATTTCTCCGTCCTTCTGCAGGTACGAGCCCAGGTATTTGAATCTAGATGTCCGTGGTACCGGCATACCCTGGATACTGATTTGGGTGTCCTCTTCCTCGTCGCCACCAAAGTTACAATGCATGTATTCCGTCTTAGAGCGGCTTATCGTTAACCCTCTGCTCTCTAACGCTGCTCTCCACTGCTCTAGCTTGTCGTTAAGCATCCTTTTAGATTCTGATATTAAGACAATATCGTCCGCGAAGAGCATACACCACGGGACTGACTGTTGTATATGCTTAGTCATCTCATCCAACACTAGTGCGAAGAGAAATGGGCTTAATGCCGATCCTTGGTGTAGTCCCACTTCCACTGAGAATGAGTCTGTGTCTCCTACCGGTGCTCGCACACATGTTTTTGCCCCGTCATACATATCCTTAATTAATTTGATATACCTCTCTGGTACCCCTCTATGTCGTAGGCTTTCCCAAATTAGTTGTCTCGGTACACTGTCATAGGCCTTTTCTAGGTCTATGAATACCATATGGAGGTCCCTTTTCTTTTCTCTATATTTCTCCATTATCCGTCTTATGAGGTGTATGGCTTCTGTTGTAGAGCGTCCTGGCATAAATCCAAATTGGTTTATTGCTATCTGGGTTTCCCGTCTAATTCTCGTGTCAATAACTCTTTCCCATAGTTTCATCGTGTGACTCAGTAGCTTTATTCCCCTGTAGTTTTCGCAGCCTTGGATATCTCCTTTTTTCTTATATATGGGGACTATGACACTGGTTCTCCACTGGTCTGGCATCTTCCCTGTCTTAAAGATAGTGTTGAATAGATCTGTTAGCCATTGGAGACCCTCATCACCAGACTTTTCCACACTTCAATCGGTATGTTGTCTGGCCCCACCGCTTTAGCCCTTCCCATTTTCTTCATAGCTCTTTTACTTCGTCTACTGTGATCCTTCTACAATAGCATATGTTTTGTTGCGTTGTTTGGGTTGTTCTATCCATCTCAATTTGTTGATTTGGGTTGCTTTTGTTAAATAAATTATCGAAGTAAGTTTTCCATCTCTCCTTGATATCTTTCTCCTTCACCAAAACCTTTTCATCCGCCGCCTTTATGAACTTAACCATTCTCAGGTCCTGTCTGCTTCTTTCTCTTGCCTTGGCTATCTTAAACATGTCATGCTCTCCTTCTTTCGTCTCTAATCGCTTATACATCCTTTCGTATGCCGCATTCTTTGCCTCTGACACCGCTTTTTTCGCTTGTCTCTTAGCCTCCCTGTACTTTGTTTTAGCTCTGCGTGTTCTTCCTCACTGTTACATCGTATGAGCTCTCTAAAACTTTGTTGTTTGACGCGTATCTTCTCCTGTACATTTTCGTTCCACCACCATGATTCTTTATGACCAACTGTCCTTTTTGTTGTAACTCCAAGCGTTTCTTTAGCTGCTTGAATGAGCCTAGTTGCCATAACCTCCCACTTTTGGTTTGCGTCTTCCTGTGGCCCATTTTGGTTCATTGGTATGACTTTATCTCTAAAAATGGTAATCTTTTCGTCTTTGAGCTGACCCCATCTGATCTTGGGTGTAACTCTCCTGTTCCGTTGGGCAATTGTCCTCCCGACTCGTATATCCGCCACCAACATATGGTGTTGCGTCACAACCGTCTCTCCCGGGATTGCTTTACAGTCTTTCCACGAGCTATGATCTTCTCTCCTCGTTAATAAATAGTCTATCTGCGTGTGTCTCCCGCCGCTGCTAAATGTGATTAGATGCGAGTCTCTTTTCTTAAAAAACGAATTTATGATGCCTAAGTCATGCGCTACTGCAAATTCAAGCAGTTCCCTACCGCCGTCATTCCTAAGACCATACCCGTATCCTCCATGCACCAGTTGGAAATGCTCATTATCCCTTCCGATATGTCCATTAAAATCTCCTCCTATGTATAACTTTTCTTCTCTAGGTATGTCGGTCATAACGTGGTCTAAACTCTCCCAGAACGTTTTTCTTTCCGTTTCCCCTAGTCCAACATGTGGTGCATACGCACTAACTACCGTCACTTCCTCATCTCCTATTACTATTCTTAACAACATAATTCTATCATTGTATCTTCTCACCTCCACTACATTATCTTGGAGTTCCTTAGCAACTAGAAAACCTACTCCGTTTTTAGTTCCATCAGACCCTGAATACCATAGTTTATAACTATTGCACTCTTTTGCTCTCCCACCTCGCCATCTAGTCTCCTGCAGGCATGCTATGTGGACCCTACGTTTCTTCAGCACATCAATTAACTCTAGTAGCTTACTAGTTAAGGTTCCTACATTCCACGATGCCACTCTTAATCTACAGGCCTTTTTCCCTGTCTTCGCACCTCTCCTCACCGAACATGATCTCGGTGCAGCATAATGGCTTCTACTATCTATTATACCAGACATAGTCTACTAAAACCACAAAAAATAAAAAACCACAGACAACACACTAAAAAGAAACCAAGCACAAGTAAAGCACAATCAAAAGGACTTGTCACACGTGGTCAACCATACGCTGTGTTCACGCAGTAATCAATACCTTACAGTAAGCCAATGAAACCTATCTATAGAACAGATCTAAGATTGACCAGAAATGAAGACAACAAGCCACAAATGATCAACACACAAAGTCAACCAACAATATACAACTTACTCGGCAATTATACAACTAATCAATTATACAACAAATCAGCAAGTTATAACAACTAGTCAATTAGGCACAAACCAGCAAGTTATAACAACTAACAATTATACAACTAATCAATTAGGCACAAACCACAGAAGACTAACAGCATATATGAAAACCCAGAGATGGAACGAGCTCACCAAAAGATTTCGTGCCGGAGATGGGTTCAAAAACAGATCCGGTGACAAAAACAGATCCGGTGACGATTACTTTTTCAAAAACCGAGAGCTTGCTGAAGGAGCTTACTGTTCAAAAACCCTTTCTTTCAACCACGTTAAAGTGTATAGTATATCGCGACTTCGAATAACGGTCGGTTGGGGATTGTTGAAGGACTTTCAAAGAAGGTTGCAGATCCGGGAAACTCAAAATTGCAGATCCGGGAAACTCAAAAGAAGGTCCCAAAGAATCCCCAACAATCGCCCACCAAGAAAGTCCTGAAGAATCCCCAAAGCAGATCCTCAAAAGAAGGTTGCAGATCCGGGAAACTCAAAAGAAGGTCCCGCAGAATCCCCAACAAGAATCCCCAAGAAACTCAAACCAAGAAACTCAAACCAAGAATCCCCAAGATCGACCACCGGGAAACTCAAAATTGCAGATCCGCAAGAAATCCCCAAGAATTTCCGGTGGTTGAAACCCAGATGTCGCTGGTGGTTGAGACCCAGATCCGCTCACCGCCGGAGAAGGATGGTGAGGGGAAGGGAGTAGGGGGGGTAGGTGACTGCGTAGGAGGCGGCACCGGTGAGATGCCGGTAGGTGACAGCGGGGGAAGCGCCGGTGAGATGCCGTCGCCGGTAGGTGACAGCGGAGGAATTTCCGGCTTGTTGAAACGGTAGATTTTGCAGAGAGAGATTTTAGAGAGAGAACTTGTGGAGTTCAATCCAAGTAAAAAAAACTAATGGCACAGATAGTGACTAGAAAAGAGCGAAAACATGGTTTAGACCTAAAATCGTTGTTAGAAGAAATCATGTGCTTACAACTATATCATCTCTTAACAGATTTATGTGTTACAACTAGAGGTGTTTATGATTTTATTTTCAATTTAGTAAAATTGTTTAAACTAGTTATTGGTTGATTTTGTTATAGGGACTTTCAAACTTCTCGATTGGTGAATTAAAAATCAGAACCGGGTGCAATTGTGTAGCTTAGAAACCGCATGGATGATTCATTATATGTACATGTAATATCTACATGTATATCTAGATGTAGCATATAATGTGTGTATTAGTGTGAGTTCAAATTATAATCGCCGAGTAATGAGAAACTAAATGAACCACTTTTAGCTTTTGATCCAAGGTTCATATGTCGCTATACATGTGTGTGAAATGGTGTAACCTCTAATCTTCATTGTTTTATTTTCTTTGAACAACTTGTTATCAACGAAAGTCGACACATGCACTCATCTCCGTTGTCGCACCTTACCATTTTGCCTATTTACCGCCTCAAAACACACTTATTGCTGCTTTTCTTCTGCTTACCTTCGAGTATCATCGCCTATCATGGCAATTAAAGTCAAATAAATTCAAAACCAAATTCTTATTAATAATTTGGTTTGGTTTTGCTTTATAGATATTTAAAACGTTAATATTTGATGTAAATGATTAAAACCGAACCATAAACAACCAACTCCCTTTTCAAATAGAGAAAAGTTCAAATACAAAGGGAATATTATGTAAAAAGTGTGAGAAGCAATCGGTGAGTGACACGTGGCATATTATTAAAAATGGAAGGAGTGGTATTTTAGGAAGTCTAATTTATTAAGATGAAGGTGTGAGATATATATCTGTACGATTGAGGTTTTCAAAAGATCAAACGATCGAATTCATCTTACATCAATTTTAATCGTTGAAGATTCAAACATACAAAGTTTCAGCTTACATCAAACGATAGAATTCATCTGTCGAAGATTGCTTTACATCAATTACTTCGCCGATGTCGACGAGTGATTGTCAGATTGGTATGTATGAGGACGATTATATACTGTAATTGACATAGTATGTTAATTTTCGCACCGTAATTTTATCGTTTGGATCATCATTGTGTCTATACTGTCTGATTTCTGTAAATTTTGTTATTGATTGACATCATCATTGTGTCATAGGTATCATCATTGTGTCATAGGTATCATCATTGTGTCATAGGTATCATTATTGTGTCTTTTTGTTCGTCATTATGTCTTTTGTATCGTCATTGTGTCTAAATAAAACAGTTAATGTGTATATACTGTTAGATTAATCTGGACATTATGAATATGTTTCTATATGTTTCTGTATTAGCGTTCTGTAAATCAAACAATATAAGATAAAGTAAGATAGATAAAATAAGACTTGACACAATGACATCATTGTGTCATAAATTTCATTGTGTCATGGTGTTAATGTGTCATATATATTATTTGTGTCATAAGATGCATTGTGTCATTTATATCATTGTGTCATAAGATTCATTGTGTCATAAGACTCATTGTGTCATGGTTTTAACGAGTCATATATACTGTGTAATAATATCATTGTGTTATTATATTCATTGTGTCATAAGACTATTGTGTCATGGTGTTAATGTGTCACATATATCATTGTGTCATAAGCTTCATTGTGTCATAATACTCATTTTGTCTTTTTATGACATGTTGTTTTTATTCATATAGATGCTGAAAATTACAAAGATGTTGGCCAACAATGTGTATCCCCAGGTAGGCCAAAAAGAATAAAGTCAGCTCGTGAGTTGGCCATCGAACAAGCAGGAAAAAAGTTGAGAAATTGTGGGTTTTGCAAACAACCTGGTCACATTATACGCAATTGCAGTTTATATCTTCAAAACATTAAGGATAAACAAGCTTCAAACAACTCAACAGTTGATTCTATGCCTATTCAAGAACAGGATTCATTGTGTCATAAGATTTATTGTGTCATATACTCATTGTGTCATTATATTCATTGTGTCATTATATTCATTGTGTTATAAGACTCATTGTGTTATATTTGAAGAGTTTTGTTTACGTTTGATTTTGACGATAAAAACAAGTTACCAAAATACTATTGTGTAATGTAAAGCAACATATAGCAACAAATACATGCCAACACATAGCAAAATATAATAACATGCCAACATACCAAATTACTATTGTTTCAAATTACTATTATGTTAAACTACCATTGTGTCAAACTACCATTGTGTTAAATTACTATTGTTTTAAACAACCATTGTGTCAAACAACCTGTCAAACAACCTGTCAAACAACCTGTCAAACAACCATTGTGTCAAACAACCATTGTGTCAAACAATCATTGTGTCAAACAACCATTGTGTCGAACAACCATTGTGTCAAACAACCATTGTGTCAAATTACTTTTTTGCCCCTCCGCCTGTTAGCAGTTTTCTACTTATTTACATGTTTGCCACCGCGTTTTTTTTAACCATTGATCTATTTTAATGAGTTGATCCAATGGCCAGAATTACTTCTCACCTTTTTTAGGAAATATAACCTTTGTAGCATATCCTCTCCCTTTCAAATATACGCTACCAGGTAAGTACCACACTTAGCGAGGAGTTGATTTTGCATATTCATGTCATAAAGGTATGTTTTTTATATTTTATTAAGTCAGGCAACGGCTATTATGATCTTGGTAGCACAACATGACGGAAAACAATGTAAAGACGATGTGAGTTTAGCAAAATAAAGAAGGTAAGCCATCATTGACAACAAAAATCGGTGAAAATACACAAACCGTTATGAATGCGGGTTCGAATCTGTTGTTAGCCAATTTAAGTGTACGTTTGACCTCCATGCCCCAACTAGTGTGTTTTGTCCTTTCGGTGTAAATGTATTCTGCAAACCTTGGAGACACAACTTTAAATTTTTTGAAGATTGATGCAATATTTAACCCTTTTTAAACAAGTGCAAACCTTGGAGACACCACTTTAAACCTTTTAGAAGATGGAAACAATATTTAACCCTTTTTTAAACAAGTCCCAAACTATGAAGCGACATAAGCAGTGCTCTAAAATTTTGGTATGTTGATGGTGCTGCACAACACAACTTGCTTAATTCATCTAATTATACAAGAATACAATCAAGGGTGAAATACAATCGACTCATATTAATCTTTTTGTTTATGTATTTACATGGGTTATGATTTTGGATATATATATATATATATATATATATATATATATATATATATTATATATATATATATATACACACACATATATATACATATACATAAATATATACATATATATACATATACATATATATATATATATATACATATATATACATATACATATACATATATATATACATATATATATACATATATATATATACATATATACATATATATACATATATATACATATATATATATACATATACATATATATATATATATATATACATATACATATATATACATAGGGTCAGGTTCTTTACAGGACTCCTATTAAAATGAGAACTCGCAGAACTTTTATTTGCCATTGATTATATTAATCTACGGTTGAGATTGAAAAGGGTAATAATTTAAGTCAATATATTAAATCATTTATGTAACTAAAATATTAAGGGTATATAAGTAAAATGAGATCCTTATGTTTTTTGGAAACCCCCAAAAAGATGGAAGATCCCATATTTTACTCTCTTTCTCACATTTATTCATAAATTTTATTAACTAAAAAATAATTACATATAAATTTAACTAAAAATACTTACATAAAAATAAAAATGTATGATTAGATCATCAGATCATGATTTGTATAATTTATATAATTTAAATATATGTAAATAACACTAAATGTAATAGCAACTACAATAAAAAATTCTTAATTCAACACTTGATTTATTAAAAATTATTAAAAAAATAGCAAGAATCTGCTAAAATAACACCCAATTTAGCATAAAAATATGCCAAATCAACTAATGTAAACTAACTTATATATATGATAATAAGTTACATATACATTAGTTTTGAGATTATTGTACAAACTTAAGCAATTTACATATATGTAAGTTACTGTATTTTGAAAGATATATGTTATCAATATGCAGGTTATGTATATGTACGCTTATGTATCAAGTTTACATATATGTAATCAAAATTACACAATTAAACTAAGAACAATAACCAATATTTCATTGACATAACTATGATTTACATAAATGTAATCAAATGGCTATGCCATTTATGATATGTAGACAAATTTAAATATGTTTACATATATGTAAACAAATTTACATATAGCTTTATATATATGTAATTAAGTTTACATACATTTACGTATACGGAAGTCTATATAACCGGTCATTTATCCAGAGAACCGACTGTAGACCATATGCAAAAAGAGGCATGGCAACACATCCTTGCTTTAATCGTCAAAACAGAGGTTAAACGAACATCACAAGGTAATACTTTACATCTTCCTTCCCAGGCGTATGTAATGTGGAGGTGAACCCTTTGGGAATACGAAATTACTTAGGATATATAATTTCCCCCAAATTTTAAGTCCTCAAGGAATTCCCTTTGGGCACACACAATGGTTTGGGCTCATTTTCCTTTAGTTAATGAGATATACACGAACAAGCATAAGAATATTGATAACATGTATCTCCCTATCTATATGTGCATCATCGTCAAATGATGTACTCAATTATTAATAAGATTGATACCACTTCTGACAGCAAGATCCACAACAGCTTATTAAACAAACTAAAATTACTAAAGTCATCAGAACAAAATGAAGTCATCAAAACAACTATTTACCACGTAATTAATTATTATTTTAAAGAACTCTGCAAAAGCATCTAAAAGTTCGATCTGCAGATCCACGAGGCGCACCATATGAGATTTCGTAATTTAACCACAAAAACAAAGCAAAACAGTAACTACAGCCGAAGATCAAGGCTTAATACGCATTCATAGACATCAAACATACAATAAACAGATTATAAACACGAAAATTGAATGAATCAAACAAACCTTTCGGTAGCGAAGCATCCACTTTCGCCTTACTAACAATATCCATAGGTTCCATCTTTGACTCTGCAAATTCAACAAAAAAAACGCATGTAATCATTCAATTGGTGATTAAAATGTACCATAATTAAAGGAGTTTATAAATGGAAGACAACTATTAATTAAACATTAAAATTACCTTAATACCCTTTAGGAATAAACTAAAATAAAAACAAAACTATATCATTCAATGGTCAGGATTAGTTCTCTTAGTTCTCGCGATATTTATGAGTCCTGAAAAGATCCTAACCCTATATACATACATACATACATATATATATATATATATATATATATATATATATATGGTTTTGTTATTTGTACACCCTATTATTTTAAATCAACACCCGGGTACCCTATACGCGGCGTATGGGTCCATACGCCGCGTATAGGGTGGTTATGTCAGAGAATGTTTTTTTCCTATACGCATCGTATGAGTCCAATACGCTACGTATACCATACGCTGTGTATAGAAAAAACATTCCATGACATCAACATGTCAAACGAGTTGTCATTCAGAGGTCGTACGCTGCGTATAGGCCCATACACAGCATATGGCTTCAAAAAAATTTTTCTTAACCAACTTGGGACGCATGAGATGCATATACATCGCGTATAGGCCCATACGCGGCGTATAGGTTAAGGCAATTTATATTTTTTTTTTCTACATATATTTTTTATAAATAATTTTGCGTCGACTATATTTATGTTATGTTTTGTAACTTGATTAACCGACAATTTTAGATCGTAAATTATTAACCGATAAAACATATAAGACAAACATTCATATTAACTAGACAATCAAGATAACAATACAAAACTTAAAATAAAATGATAATATAAATAACAAAATTTTTAAATACATAACAAAATAAAAGTTACAATGATAGTAATAATATAAAAACTACGGCGAGTCTAGGTAATGTCGATGCGGTGGCAACTCTGGAGGATCAATACCAGCAGCATGCGCTCGCGTAATCTCGAGCTAAACGTACCAATCCATAAGATCCTCAACTCGATCGAGCCGATAACCCTGCTTCTGTAAACTCGCAGCAACCTCCTGCATAAATGTCTCCATACGTGCAGACAGCCTTACATCTTTGTAAATATGTCAAGAGAACTGTGGCTGAGGTGGCGGCTGATATGCTGGCGGCTGGTCATGCGGCGGCTGGTCATGTGGCTGTTAATCATGCGGGAGATGCTCCTTCTGCTGCTGTAGATCATCAACACCGAGCTGCTAAACATTTTCCGATCTCCCCGGGTTGAAGAGAGAATCGTATGCCACCCAGAAACTGGCATATAATACACATGCCGAATAATGTAAGACGATCTAATCTCACCGGCTTGATCGGAGGAGATACGTCAACAAGATACCGAGGAAGATAACCCAATCGGCCAATCACCGTTACGTAAGCGCCGCCATACACCACCCTCGCTCCTGGCGATGATAATCCGAAGCAAAATACTCCGCCAAACATCTTGGCAGGTTGCACCTGGACCCTGTAAGCAAACAATATAAGTAAAATAAGTCGGGAACGATACACCACTCCTGACTCTTACCACATCCCTTGATGGATGTGGTGATCATGCGATGTAAGCAACGGATGAGAGGATCTCTAATGCCGGTGACCCTGTCCTTAGTCATCTGAAACGGACCTCCGGCAATCTAAGGCCACCAATGTCTCAATCGACTCTCCTCAATCTCAATAATACCCTCGGTGAATAGAAGGGTAATGGTCTCCGGCTTAAAGTAAAGTCCCGTGATAATGGCAAACTGCTCAATGGACATCTGATGTGAATGTCCACATAACCTAATGAAATCTCAGAAACGTTTTACACTATACGACACGTGTGATTTTTTTAAAAGAAAATAGGGTTCTGTGGTTCAACTATTTCTTCAAATAATTTTTCTGGTAAACTATAACTTTTACTTCATTTATATACATACTTACGTATACATAAATGTCTTGATTACTTAATAATTATTTCAACTAACTCAGGTTTCATGATAATAGTTGGTTATGATAAAAAAATCTTGAAAATTATTCAAGTTAACTGTAACTAACTAGCATCGATGGAACCCGAGTCATTGAAACGATTCTTAAGTATCCAATTCAGATATATGTATATGTGTATGTAAATACTTAGTGAAATAAGAATAAAATATTTACCGAGTAAATTATGTGCCAGAAGAAAATGTTGAACCACATAACACTAATTTCTTATCATAATATGTTTTTGTGAAAATTAAACGTTATGGTTACTTTCAATTACTGAAAGTATCAAACGTTACCTCCAGAGAAAACGAATAAGTCTTGAATACGAGCACATTCATTTGATATCGCCCCCGTTTATTTATTAACGAAAGGAATCTTACATCGCGTCAAAATAATTCAAAATCAGAAATTCGGTGTAAATAAAGTAGGCTACATACGTCGTATGGCCCTATACGCTGCGTATAGGCGACACGTATAGGCAAGTGGCGTATGGGTGAAGGGTGTAGGTCCACCGACACCTATACGCGTCGTATAGTCCTATACATCGCGTATAGGTGTCGGTGGACCTACACCTTTCACCCATACGCCACAGCCTATATGCGGCGTATGGGGCCATACGATTGGTATAGCCATGCTGAATGATTGATTAGACTTAGTTCAGCTTTGTCTTCTGAAAAGACGATATGCGGCGTATGGTGCTATACGATGCGTATAACAACCACGACACCGACTGATACGACAGGGAATGTTTGGCGTTTATTGTGCCTTAGATATGAATACGAATAGTAAGTCACCTGAATTTACAAGGAACACATGATGCAACTTCGTGTATATTTTAATTATCATAAGTAAAATCCACATTTTGTTAATGATATGATAATAAATATACATGTTTACAATATATTCCTTTGTATTTTAAGTCATTTTTTTATACAAAATTCATACTTTAGACACTTATTTGTGTTTTATTTGAATTTTGTAGTTTTTGGATGAAGCTTGGTGATTTTTGTGAAGAAAGCCCAAGATTTGAAGAAGTTCAAGTGGAAAAATGCTTCTGACATGACCATATTGAAGCTGAATATGGCAATATAAGTTGTCAAATTCCAAATAGCTCATTTTTTATGCTGAATATGGCCATATCACTTCAAATATGGTCATATTCGGAAAGAAAACAGGTTTATAACCCTAGTACACCTCATTTCCAACATAACTTTCATTTATTTCAAACCCTAGTCTCCCTTAAACCCTTAGGTGTTTTGAGCATTTCTCAAGACTTTTTGGGAGATTTGAAGGCCAATATTAAAGATTTCACACTTTCAAGAAGGATCTAACATCATCTGTAACATCTCGTATTTTTGTTAAATAAAAGTTAACCTTGTTAAAATCTTGTAATGACCATTTACGTCACTTATGAAACCTTGCGGGCTTGTTTATGTGATTTCTTAGTTTGTCTTTAAATTCCTTAAATTGAAAGTAAATAAGTTAGTTATTAATTTGAACATAATAATATTTAATAATAATATTACTATAATAATAATAATAATAATAATAATAATAATAATAATAATAATAATAATAATTTATAAAGATTATTTAAACTTAAAAATAGTTAGAACTTAAAATAATTAAGTCCATGGGGCATTTATGTCAACTTAGAAACTTTAATTATAAAGTTTATATATCAAATGATAATAGTTAAAACTACAGGGACGATTGGGTAATTTTTCTTAAAAGACCCAAACCAACACCCTTCACCCCCGTTTTTCCGGCGCCACTTCCGGCCGGCCTTCGGCGCGGCTCCGGCCACCCCAGAAACACCGTATTAGGCTACGGTTTTAAGCCCAAAAGGTGTCAAAACATTCGTGGGTGAGTTTCGAACTTGAAGGGACACTTTAATTCGGGTTTAATCAGGAGTGGAGGGCCTCTAATCACGAAACCGAACCCCAACCAACTCACACCCGTTTCTACACTTAAATCCTAATAATAATGCAATTAAGTGGGTACACACGTTCGATCAATCAGGTGGAAATCAATGGAATGATTAATTGCATTTAAAACAAGCAATTACACATCGAACTTTAACCGAAAACCCTCGGAACTAACTCGAACTCGTTGAACATGAAACGACCCTAATCAAAGTGATTTAACAGAGGGGAAAGGATCCATTCGACCCTCTTACACTCTCTGAACTCTCAATTTCACAAACAACACACACACACACAACAAAATCGAGTCAAGAACAGCCGCGGGTCTTCGTTCGAACCTATAATCATCAAGCACAATATTAATCAGGTAATTGAATCGGTCTTTACACTCTGTTTTTATCGAATCACAAAAGCCCTATATCTAATTTGGTTATTATCATCGAATCGGTGATCAATTGGATCAAATTGTAGTTAGGGTTCATATGGATTTGGGGAAAAAATGAAAATATGTGTTAAAAGAAAATGGAACCGGGAAATCCCACGGCTGGAAGCCATGGTTCACCGGTTCACACTTCACCCTGATGTTCAAGAGGTCCCGGGTTCGAACCCGGGCACCCTCTTAATTAAAGGCTTTTAGGCCTTAATTCCATTTTAGAAAATTTTTATTAATTATAAAAAATGGTTTTCATAAACTTTTAACCTTTAAATTAACAAAATAAATTTCTATAAATTTATTCTTATAAAAATACTTTAATATTTTACTATTAAAATTTTAATTATTGTTATAAAAATGGGTTATGTAATAATTTTAAGTTATTAAATTATTACTTAAATTATTAATAAATCTTACATTTTCTTTGATTAAAGATATATGCTATACAAACTATTAACAATGGTTTTAATTTCTTTAAATTTTATAATATTATTTCTTTATTGTGCAAAATATAAATAAAAGAAAATTAATTAATTGGTTACAAAACTCCCTTAAATCCTAAAGATCCTATTTCGCGTTTAATCATTAAGACCTTATTATTAAACCTAAATCTTATTATATATATATAGGTGCCTTGTGACGTTCATCTTGGAACGACGTTTATTATTGATCTTATTAATCTTCATAATATACTTATTGATCACGTGAGTTTCCTTGCCCCTTTTTATGCTATTTCACACCGTTTTGGGGTGAAACATGATAATTATACCACTTACACTTATAAACGTTTGAGACTTGTAAAGCACTTGCAATTCATCTTATTATTTTGTCATGGTTATTTGTATGTTGTAAGTGTTTATATGAGATACATAGTTTGTTTACAATCATTAACTATTTAATGTGTGCTAGACTATACTACAATAAACTAACAAATAAAACTCTAACTAGACACTAAAAAGCTTTAAATTTATAAAACTAAGACTCGATCCTAAGCGACACAACCAGCAGTGTACCGGTCGACTGCAGAATAGCTATTAAGTCCGAGTTATCGAACCCAAAGACTTCTGTATGGAAAACGAAAACTAAACTTACCTAAGACTCGACTAAAATACTAAGCGAAAGTAAAATAGGGGGTTTGTTTTTAAATTGCTTTAGAAAGAACTGAAAACAGGATAGACACAGGGAAAAGACTAGAATTGAGTTCAGATGATTAAAAACACTACCTAGGCAGAATCCTATACACGTTTTGGCTGTTCTTCTAACGGTTTTGGAAAGACTTGTGTAACCGGGATCTAGAGATGCTAACTTAAAAGGAACCTAGAGAAACCTCGACACTTTCAAGGAAAGCAACTAGATAGACCTAATAAGCCGATAAAACACCGGTTTGTGGATTACCCTCACAGGTTCTCCAAGAGAGCTAATAACACACACCCGATAGACACTCTACCTCACGGCACGAGTGTCACAATACCTAAAGGTAAGGGGATAGATCTGGAATGCCTAATCAGACTCAGGAAACTATGATATGAGCGGGAAACTAGACTGAACTCCTCACAGAGACTCTAACCTAGCAATCAATCACACAAGATAACCTGATAACCTATTAACCTCATAGTATTAAGATTAGTTGCATATTTGATTAGTCCAATTCAAGATCAATTACTTCAATGATTCAATACGTCTACCAAATCATCTAAAAACCGCAAACACAAGGCAAACGATCTAGCATGCATCCATTATATGACAGACAATCACCAAGACACATGTGAAGCAATAAATCAATCACAAGAACAGATCTAAATACACATCCACAACTGATCATGCAAACCAAATCATTATCATTAACTTTTAAACACAAGTACAATCCAAAAATCGAAAGAATACTAAACTAAACAATGTATATTCATCAAACCTAGGTAGCTACAGAAGTTTAGCCAAGAAACATCATCCAAACAGAGAAGAAAGAGAAATCAAAAGTACGAAACATGGATAAGGAAAGATTAAACGAAAGAAAACTAAAAACCGAATGATTAACACCCGAGGTTCTTTGATTCTCTTGCTTGGATCTTGTTCTTGGCCTTCCAAATGCTCCAAAATCGTCTCAAAAGTCTGTTTCAATCACCTCTGCCGTCTGCCTCCCCCTCTGGTTTTTTTTATAAAACCTTAAATAATGATCTAGGGCAAAATTTCTCGGTTTAGCAATCTTAGCGCGTCGCTAAAATAACCCCAAAATCTTCGCTACGCGCTAAAAACAAAATAGTCGATTTCTGACGCGGGAATCTTGGCGCGTCTCTCAGATCCTGTCATCATCTTGGCGACGCGCCAAGATAAGGATTTTCAGAATTCTTCCATTTGACCAAGCTTCTTCCGTTCCTTAGCTCGCATGCTTGTTTATTCTTCAAAAATCAACCATTTATGCTCCTTGAACCACAAATACCTGCAAATACACAAATACGTAAATAGAAACCGAAAACTAATAAAAACGGGAAATAAAAACTAAAAATATATACAGAAATCGCATGGAAACAGATGTGTTTTGCAACACATCAAGTATCCCCACACTTACCTCTTTTCGTCCCTGAAAAAGACTTATGCAAATGGAATCATAGTCAAGTTTAAATCTGGTTTCCAACAATTAAGTCCAATTACTTATTAAAATTTACTAACGTGTTAACCGCGATCACAAGGTATGTTTGTCCATTTAAACCCAACCGCCGATCATCCAAATCCCCAAGAGTATAGCATTTAAGTTCAAGTATTCTATTTTTATTTATCATGATCCTCACAAGTCGGTATCTATTCCTGTTTTCAAGCCTCCAAAGCAAAGATTAAATCAAAAATCCATGATTTTTCTACCACTGTAACCCAATACCCACGTGTATTTAAAACTAACTTATTTTGGATGAAAGCTAAGCTGCACTAAATTTTTTTTTCAGCACTTATTTTTTTTTTCTTTTTTTATGCTTTTCTCATTTTTTTATATAAATATAGCATATAGTTTTTTCCTAAGTTGTGCAAGACTTAAAACAACGCAATCACAACCCTAACTCAGAGGTGTTGCCAGCCAAGTCACCATCCCAGCAGTCAAGCACATAAGCTTCAGGCCACAATCATTAAGCACTAGCCTAGAGGCTTTTGACAAAAGAGTCACAATCCTCTCGCACCTAATTGTCGTCTTAAACCTCACACAACACTAAGATGGAATCCTAAGGCGCCACCTACTGTGTGCCAACTATTGCTAATCTTAAATACAAACGTGTATCAACCTACAGTGGTGCTTTTTCAACCTTCCAACAGTTTCAACTTCCATTTAGTGAGAACACATATATTGAATTAAATATTTAATTAGATGGATTAGAATACATCTGTGAAAGCCCTTCATAATCGGCTGGGCCTACCCGTGCATCCCAAATTAGACACGTTTTCATTTATTTATTTATCTCATACATATAGTAGTTGAAAACCAGACACCTGACTTTCTCTATCATTTTCCATTTTTTTAATATATGCAAACATCAAAATCAGGGACATTTTCTAATTTTCTGATTTTTTTTTTATTTTATTTTTTTATTTTTATTTTTTTAAAAGAACACACTAAAATAAAAACTAACACACGCAAAAATTAAAGACTGACTGACTCAACAAATTGAAGACTGACTGACTCAATTAAATTAAACCTAAGACACATGTCTTCCTATCCCCACACTTAAATTTAACATTGTCCTCAATGTGGAAATTAAAAAGAAAGACATAAATAGGAAGAGTTTTGGAAAAGACTTAGCTGGTAATAAGCAGATTCCATTTGTGCACAGTCTGAATCCAAAACCTCTGATCGTATAGCATTTCATTCGCGATCAGGAATCACTGGTTGCCTCCTTAAAAAGTGTTGGATATATTCACCCGAATGGAGATTGAGTACGGGTGAATTATTCCAAATCTGCAAAACAAACACTCTACCAGGCAAACACAGCATCAAACAGACTCAATAAAAATAAACAATCTGGCTCAACAAACAGGGGAACACAAGTTTGAGACTTTCAAGTTTGCTTAAACAAGTGGAAAAATGGATGACATGATGGTAGAAGGTAGAAAATGGTGGAAAAATAGGTGAAATGGTGAAAATTAGGTAAAATAATTTTTTTTTTGAAAATCCTGGGATCCCTCGCGTATCGCGAGAGATTAAGGCAAAGTACGGCGCGACACGCGAGGAACCTCGCGCTACGCGAGAACATCAAGACCAACCTGGCGCGTAACGCGAGGTTGCACTTTGTTCAGAAGGTTTCGAAAATTTTCATGCCTTAGCCAAATTTCGACCCCAATAATCTTTTTACCTGTTTTAACATGGCTCAAGTGGGAAAACTTACCTGGTAGCATCCCGGTCATGTGTCAAATTGCAACCGAATAATCGTTTCCCTGCAAACACTTAACAAGACACGAAAACAAAGCACACGAAACACAAAAACCGACACAAACTACCTAAAACTCAAGCAAACCAACTCTACAAACTCTACAAATGGGTCACTACCCAAATACTATCTTCCAAGATCAACTTACGGGGGATCATGAAGACCCAGCTCACCCTCGATGCTCACTACATCATAACCAGACTCATTACCAAAGAAAAACCCACCATATTCAGACTCAATCAAGCTATCACAATCCCCACACTTGGGTTTTGCAAACGGTGGCGGTTTTCTTTCAAACTCTAACATCCTCACACTTGGGGATTTGCTATCCTTAATCATCACAAAATTTTCAAACTCAGAAACAAACAACTCATCATCTTTTTCACAAATTCTCAAAAACTCATCAACTATCTTATCCAATTCCTCCTCTTCCTCGACAGAATATGCTCTCTCAACACAAACAACTTTAGCACTATTCTCTATACTCTTAACATTCTCCATTTTCCTATCAACCACCTCACAAGAATGATCAAGGAAACCGACTCTTTTGGAATACTAGGACTCCTAATTGATTTGGCTACCTCAAACACAACACTCTCTTCTCCTACGTGAAGTGTGATCTGACCCCTAAACACATCAATATTTGCCTTAGCAGTACACAAAAAGGGTCGACCTAAGATAATAGGAACACGTTCATCAGCCTCCATGTCTAAAACCACAAAATCAACGGGGAATACAAACTTACCAACTTTCACCAACAAATTCTCTACAATTCCCCGTGGGTGCTTAACAGATTTATCAGCAAGGGAAAGTGTCATGCGCGTTGGACTCAATTCACCTAAACTTAATTTCTCATACAAGGAATAAAGGCATAAGGTTAATACTAGCTCCTAAATCCGCCAACGCGTGGCATTGAACCTCACTACCAAACAGACACGGGATTGTGAAAATCCCGGGATCTGCCAATTTCTCCGGTAGTTGGTTCATAACCACCGCAGAACACTCACCTGACAAAGAGACACTTGAAATCTCACCCAGTTTGCTTTTATTCTTCAGGAGATCCTTCAGAAATTTCGCATACTTAGGCATCCACTTAATCACTTCTATGAACTGGAGATTGACCTTTAATTGCTTAAAGAGATCTAAAAAGTGCCCGTAATCCCTTTCATACTTTTGATGCTTAAGCCTATCAGGAAACGGGAGACGGGAATGGTCAATCTCAGGAGAATGCCCAAACACACTAGTCTTCTTAACAACCTTATCCCCAGAGGGATTCTCAACTACCTCCTACCCGACCTAGTAGTAATGGCTTTAACATGTGCATTCGGGTTTTGTTGAGTATTACCGGGTAACTGACCTGGGGGCCTCTCATCTAACCTTCTAGCTATGTCCCCTACGATCCTCTGGAGATCTAGGAAAGCTGACTGTTGGTTTTTCAGAAGAATATCATGCTCAGCTAGAATCTGTTGTGTTTTTGCATCTTTGACCACTAATTGAGTTAACAGATTCTCTATCCTACTCAACTCTCCACTACCCTGACTAACACCTTGATTCTGACCACTACCCTGCCCCTGGTTTTGACTAGAACCCTGTTGGAAACCTGGGGAGCACCTGAAGAACGCCAGCTAGAATTGTTTTGATTTCTCCAACCGGAGTTATAAGAATTATTAACATAGCTAGCTTGTTCTTGACCTATCAGAGGACACTCATTAGTGGCATGGTCACCTCTACATAGCTCACACCTATCAACCTTTTTCTTCAACTCTCTCACCTCACGAACTAGACTATCAAGAGCAGCAGCCACACTAGTATCCATGGTGACATGGTGAACTCCTCTGGATGAGGTACTAGTAGCAGGACTGGAATTCCTGTTTTCAGACCGCTGCTCATGTTCTGCTTGGGCAAAACTCTCAAACATTTCATTACATTCATTCACGTTTTTCTTACCCATTAAGTACCCGCCCGCAGAAGTATCGAATCTAGCCCTAGTTTCATAATTCAACCCATTATAAAATTTCTCAACTAAAGCCCATTCGGACAAGCCATGCTGGGAGCAACGACTAAGGAGGTTTTGAAACCTCTCCCAAGCACGATAGTAAGGCTCGTCCGGCTCCATCCTGAATGAGTGGATCTCATCTCTAAGCCTAGATGCCTTGGCCGGCGGAAAATACTTATGAAGAAAACGCTCACGAAGAGCCGGCCAAGTGGTGAATGTACCAGCTGCATGAGATTCGAGCCAAGTAGCGGCTCGATCAGCAAGTGAAAATGGAAACAGCTGTAAGAAAATGGCATCATCAGATGCACCCTGCAACTTGAAAGTTCTACCAATTCGTTCTAAGCGACCTATGTGTGCAGGTGCGTCCTCATCCTCACGTCCATGGAATTGACAGTTATTAGAGATAGCTGTCATGACGTAGGATGGGATCTGCCAGGAGTTATCATTAGCAATGGCAGGAAGTGTGATTGGATTGCTAACTCCTGTGAAGCCATGGGTGGCTTGCTGATGAACAGTCTGATTCTCAGCCATATGTGTATGTGGTGAACTAGGTGGGCTAGGATATGCAGAAGAAGTAAAAGAAGGAGGTGTAGGAAAAGGTGTAGAATCAAAAACAGAAAGAGAAGACGTACCAACCTCAAATGTGGGCAACGCAAGCTGCAAATCTTCATCCGGAGGTGGTCCTTGTGATCTCAAGCGGGGCATAAACCTGCAAAACACAAAACTAAAACTGTAAGACTGAATCAAACAAATAAAATAAAAACAAATAGAATTAAAAACAAACTAATTAAAAACACTTAGCACAAATAGCAATTAAATCAAGTAAGTCTAATTAACGCAATCGCCAAGAAGTCCCCGGCAACGGCGCCAAAAACTTTGATGTGTGCTAGACTATACTACGATAAACTAACAAATAAAACTCTAACTAGACACTAAAAAGCTTTAAATTTATAAAACTAAGACTCGATCCTAAGCGACACAACTGGCAGTGTGCCGGTCGACTGCAGAATAGCTATTAAGTCCGAGTTATCGAACCCAAAGACTTCTGTATGGAAAACGAAAACTAAATTTACCTAAGACTCGACTAAAATACTAAGCGAAAGTAAAATAGGGGGTTTGTTTTTAAATTGCTTTAGAAAGAACTGAAAACAGGACAGACACAGGGAAAAGACTAGAATTGAGTTCAGATGATTAAAAACACTACCTAGGCAGAATCCTATACATGTTTTGGCTGTTCTTCTAACGGTTTTGGAAAGACTTGTGTAACTGGTATCTAGAGATGCTAACTTAAAAGGAACCTAGAGAAACCTCGACACTTTCAAGGAAAGCAACTAGATAGACCTAATAAGCCGATAAAACACCGGTTTGTGGATTACCCTCACAGGTTCTCCAAGAGAGCTAATAACACACCCGATAGACACTCTACCTCATGGAGCGAGTGCCACAATACCTAAAGGTAAGGGGATAGATCTGGAATGCCTAATCAGACTCAGGAAACTATGATATGAGCGGGAAACTAGACTGAACTCCTCACAGAGACTCTAACCTAGCAATCAATCACACAAGATAACCTGATAACCTATTAACCTCACAGTATTAAGATTAGTTGCATATTTGATTAGTCCAATTCAAGATCAATTACTTCAATGATTCAATACGTCTACCAAATCATCTAAAAACCGCAAACACAAGGCAAACGATCTAGCATGCATCCATTATATGACAGACAATCACCAAGACACATGTGAAGCAATAAATCAATCACAAGAACAGATCTAAATACACATCCGCAACTGATCATGCAAACCAAATCATTATCATTAACTTTTAAACATAAGTACAATCCAAAAACCGAAAGAATACTAAACAAAACAATGTATATTCATCAAACCTAGGTAGCTACAGAAGTTTAGCCAAGAAACATCATCCAAACAGAGATGAAAGAGAAATCAAAAGTACGAAACATGGATAGGGAAAGATTAAACAAAAGAAAACTAAAAACAGAATGATTAACACCCGAGGTTCTTTGATTCTCTTGCTTGGATCTTGTTCTTGGCCTTCCAAATGCTCTAAAATCGTCTCAAAAGTCTGTTTCAATCGCCTCTGCCGTCTGCCTCCCCCTCTGTTTTTTTATAAAACCTTAAATAATGATCTAGGGCAAAATTTCTCGGTTTAGCAATCTTAGCGCGTCGCTAAAATAACCCCAAAATCTTCGCTACGCGCTAAAAACAAAATAGTCGATTTCTGACGCGGGAATCTTGGCGCGTCTCTCAGATCCTGTCATCATCTTGGCGACGCGCCAAGATAAAGATTTTCAGAATTCTTCCATTTGACCAAGCTTCTTCCGTTCCTTAGCTCGCATGCTTGTTTATTCTTCAAAAATCAACCATTTATGCTCCTTGAACCACAAATACCTGCAAATACACAAATACGTAAATAGAAACCGAAAACTAATAAAAACGGGAAATAAAGACTAAAATATATACAGAAATCGCATGGAAAACAGATGTGTTTTGCAACACATCACTATTGCTAGCCTGGCGACGTCTTAGATCTTTGGGCCTGACAAGCCTATTTGGTGCTAAAGTCGATGTATTGCCGACTCCTAGGAGCCGTATGCTTGTGCACTAGGGAACCAAATACACTTAGCCAATCTTATATACTTGTAATCAAGTCGAGGTTTGGTTGTAACGATATGTGTTCTATAACCTTACTAGCTTATAACCTATGACATGAATTGCTACTTGTAATCTTTTCATATTATGTATGAAAACCTTGGAAACTCACCAACTATTTATAGTTGACCTTTTATTTTATCATGTTTCAGGAAAACCCCCAAGTTTGAAGTGAACTTATGTTGCTGGCATAATCTAGGACTTGGACCTAGTTAATAAAATCAATTGATTATACTGTGTTATGTCATGTTGAAACTTATTTCATTATTGAGACTTATGCTTGTAATGTACCTTTCAAACTTATGAATAATATATTTGGATTTAAACATAGCGTTATGTGGCTGTGAACAATCGTAACTCTCACACCTCGACGTTTCCACCGTCAAGGTTGAGGTGTGACAGATTGGTATCAGAGCCCATAACTATAGGGATTTAGGTTATTAGAAATGGTGACCTAGACTATAGTTGCATGAACCTCATAGAAAGATCCTTATACTTTTGTGCTTACATATTGTTTGAATGCTACATAATGCTATGCCTTTTGTGCAACTTGATGCCTTAGCATACGATTGCCTTATGTATGCTTAAAACTTAGTTACTTGACTCCCTAAACTTATCTTTGACTCTTTGACTCTCCCCGACAAATGAAACATCCTAAACTTATTCTCGACGACGTGTGGAATCTACACTATCTATCGTGGGTTTAATTCCGTAGACTCTATGTCTAATCTATGAAAATCCCATCAAGGATTTGATTTCATAAACCAAAGAAATTGTGTGACACATAGACACCTGTATTCTGGATTTCCTGGCAAAAGGTCTTCGGGCTAAGGCAAGCATATCGTATAAATCTCATTGCGAGACCAGTTATGCTTACCTGGGGATTTCTAGGATGAGTGATAAACTATGGGCAACATACACAAGTCTTTAAGGCAAGTAGGTCAATTTACCTTGACGTGTCAACGATTCCAAATGGTAATGCGTTACCAAATGGAACTATTCTCTTTGAATCTTAAAAATCTTTGATTCCTTGAACTGGTTATCACCAAAGTTTTAATATCTTCTCATTCCTAACTTAAATAATGTTCCTGTTAATATTGAACTCATCCTACATTTCAACTCTTACGTTTAAACGCTCAACGTGTAACAGTATTGAACTCAGCGTTTCATGTAACTATTTCTATATCTTGATCAACGTGAACATGAATCTTAATATACCCAAAGATATTGGGAATCTAAACCGAATGGTCTTCAAAACTTTAAATCATTACTTATGGTTTTCAAAATTTCTTAAGGTTGTGTCCCATAACTAAAGACATGCAATGCTGTATGGGGGATTCTTACATCTCGGGATACTTTGTCTAGGCAAAGTGTAAATAGTGATCTGATTCGACCATTGAATCCGTTTACTTGACTTGAAACTCTTGAGATGAGTGACCACTTATAAGCGTACGTGTCTTCAATAAGGTTATGGCTGACCTCATATCTTGAGAAGTCCATGTATTCCCTTCGATTGTGAATTGAATGTTCACATCTCATTGTGATGTCGGATCATTTTTGTCCTTGATTTTGTCTTCCTGATTTAAATTATTCAAGATTTGAACACCATCATAACAAATTCTGCTATCTTGAACCTTGGTCTTAAGCTTGTAAGAATGATTTACTCTTTTGTTACATTGATGTAACTTGAAATTTTCTGAATTTCTAATTAATATTCTTTTCTTTTCGCTGTTATGTCAAACTTCATACCGTTTGCATCGCGGGAGATGCAAGAGTTTGTAAGTCAACCTATGACTAAGAACATTCGTATCTTCTAAATAATTCTATCTCGCCAAAACAGAGGTGATCCCTTACTTTGGTGATGATTCTTTATTCGTTTCAATAAATGGCTTCCAATTGGGTGTTTTATGAAATTTCATCCTATGGATTAGGGTGATTTCCTTATCTCGAGAACTGACTTCAATATTCTCTTTGGAATTTGCATTTCACAAATGACATGATCTCACCAAAATAGGATTGAAACCCGTACTTTGGTGACAAATGTCAAACTAATTGTTTTCTTGTTATTATGAAGCTCAATCATCAAGATAGGTGTGAAATCCATACCTTGATGATAATTTCATTTTTATGGGTTATATTTTCTCAAATGAAACGACCTCATCAAAGTAGGAGTGAATTCTGGATTTTGATGAAGAAGTTCATCCTATTATATTTTGTTTTTGTAAAACTTCACCGTTAAGATAGGGGAGACGTCCCTTACCTTAATGGTGAGTTACCTCGTCTTATTTCTGTGGATCCTCAACAATGAGTTGGGATCGAGCTTTTGATTGGTAAGTTAGAGGTCATTCCTTGGGAATACACCATCAAGTTAGGAGTGAAAACCACACCTTGATGACTATTCTCATTTCTTGATCTTTAACTTATCAAGGTTGTAATCAAGTGACGAGAGGCATGCAGTAACTTAAGGATGAAACAATGTTAGTGTTTCCACCTATCAAGCCAAAGCATGATCTCCGAACTTGAAAAGAGACCAATCGTTTTAGGTTGATTTTGATTCCAAGCTTGGAGCATTTAAATTCTTAAATCGATTTCTTTCCCTTTATTCTCATGTTTTGATTTGATCTAGCTATATGGAACCATTTATTCCTTATTCATCGACTTTCATTTTGAGTTATCATCAAAACCTGATTGCACGATGGTAGCCTTCCTAAACGATCTTTCTGCTAAAGACATTATCAACTTATGCTCATACAAATGTTCTTAGCTGTGCTTATGGTTTGTTGAACTGCATATGTAAACTGTACTTAGAGATTGCTACCTTGCAAAACATGTTTACAAATACCTTTCTTATTGTTTGCATCATTGCTTGAATCACTTTTGAATCCTTAACCTTGGAAATCTTTAAAACTCTATTTGATTTCGATCAACGAGACTCGTTATTACTTAACATTGTGACGTTGAGGTTCATAAAATTTCGTAATTTGTAGTCATGGGCTTGGCATAAAAGAAAGGACGTAACTTGGTATGTGTCCAAGTGTCTTACCTTCACATATGACAAGACCTAACATTCGTGATCCTATGGATCCCCTGTTTAACTTTTCTTTCAACTAAAATGCTTCTTATCTTAGAGACGTCATGATGACAATTGGTGTATTATAGACCGATTGACTAATCTCATATTGACTCATGTGAGATAATGAGTCGAGAAATTGACTTGTATCTATCTCAGATAGTCATATACCGTGGTATGTCGTTAAACATCGATCGTTAATTTTGAAGATCGATTCATCTCCTTTCATTTAGCAATGTTCCTAACCATCGTCGTGAACTTATTCCAAAATCTTCATATATCGTATTATTCTTAGACCGATGGTTAGTCAAAGGAGGAATACATATTCACAAGATATGCGTTAAGATTGTTTCATATAGTGGCGTTTGGGATTCTTAAATCCCGACAGTTAACCTTTCTTATCATGGTTGGTCTTTTATTGATTTCGAGACATCACTCTACTACGAAATCATATTCTAGAAGTTGTGGCTTATAAATCTAAGGTACCACGGTAACTTGTCATCATTTTCCAACGTTTCGTTTCAAAACGTCTCATATTTCACTGGAAGAGTTAAAGTTGGCACATATTATGTCAAGAATCTTGTTAGATTCCATAAAGTGAAGCGTTCATCTGTAATCAAACGTCAAACATTGTTCGTTGTACACTTACCTTGAATCAAAATTCCTTTGTTCATCTAAGTTCATTTTAATTTCGAGACGGAATTCTTTAAGTTGGGGAGACTGTAACATCTCGTATTTTCGTAAAATAAAAGTTAACCTTGTTAAAATCTTGTAATGACCATTTACGTCACTTATGAAACCTTGCGGGCTTGTTTATATGATTTCTTAGTTTGTCTTTAAATTCCTTAAATTGAAAGTAAATAAGTTAGTTATTAATTTGAACATAATAATAATAATAATATACTAATAATAAAATAATAATAATAATAATAATAATAATAATAATAATAATAATAATAATAATAATAATAATAATAATAATAATAATTTATAAAGATTATTTAAACTTAAAAATAGTTAGAACTTAAAATAATTAAGTCCATGGGGCATTTATGTCAACTTAGAAACTTTAATTATAAAGTTTATACATCAAATGATAATAGTTAAAACTACAGGGACCATTGGGTAATTTTTCTTAAAAGACCCAAACCAACACCCTTCACCCCTGTTTTTCCGGCGCCACTTCCGGCCGGCCTCCGGCGCGGCTCCAGCCACCCCAGAAACACCGTATTAGGCTAAGGTTTTAAGCCCAAAAGGTGTCAAAACATTCGTGGGTGAGTTTCGAACTTGAAGGGACACTTTAATTCGGGTTTAATCAGGAGTGGAGGGCCTCTAATCACGAAACCGAACCCCAACCAACTCACACCCGTTTCTACACTTAAATCCTAATAATAATGAAATTAAGTGGGTACACACGTTCGATCAATCAGGTGGAAATCAATGGAATGATTAATTGCATTTAAAACAAGCAATTACACATCGAACTTTAACCGAAAACCCTCGGAACTAACTCGAACTCGTTGAACATGAAACGACCCTAATCAAAGTGATTTAACAGAGGGGAAAGGATCCATTCGACCCTCTTACACTCTCTGAACTCTCAATTTCACAAACAACACACACACACAACAAAATCGAGTCAAGAACAGCCGCGGGTCTTCGTTCGAACCTATAATCATCAAGCACAATATTAATCAGGTAATTGAATCGGTCTTTACACTCTGTTTTTATCAGATCAAAAAAGCCTATATCTAATTTGGTTATTATCATCGAATCGGTGATCAATTGGATCAAATTGTAGTTAGGGTTCATATGGATTTGGGGAAAAAATGAAAATATGTGTTAAAAGAAAATGGAACCGGGAAATCCCGCGGCTGGAAGCCATGGTTCACCGGTTCACACTTCACCCTGATGTTCAAGAGGTCCCGGGTTCGAACTCGGGCACCCTCTTAATATTTTTTTAAAGGCTTTTAGGCCTTAATTCCATTTTAGAAAATTTTTATTAATTATAAAAATGGTTTTCATAAACTTTTAACCTTTAAATTAACAAAATAATTTCTATAAATTTATTCTTATAAAAATACTATAATATTTTACTATTAAAATTTTAATTATTGTTATAAAAATGGGTTATGTAATAATTTTAAGTTATTAAATTATTACTTAAATTATTAATAAATCTTACATTTTCTTTGATTAAAGATATATGCTATACAAACTATTAACAATGGTTTTAATTTCTTTAAATTTTATAATATTATTTCTTTATTGTGCAAAATATAAATAAAAGAAAATTAATTAAATTGGGTTACAAAACTCCCTTAAATCCTAAAGATCCTATTTCGCGTTTAATCGTTAAGACCTTATTATTAAACCTAAATCTTATTATATATATATAGGTGCCTTGTGACGTTCATCTTGGAACGACGTTTATTATTGATCTTATTAATCTTCATAATATACTTATTGATCACGTGAGTTTCCTTGCCCCTTTTTATGTTATTTCACACCGTTTTGGGGTGAAACATGATAATTATACCACTTACACTTATAAACGTTTGAGACTTGTAAAGCACCTGCAATTCATCTTATTATTTTGTCATGGTTATTTGTATGTTGTAAGTGTTTATATGAGATACATAGTTTGTTTACAATCATTAACTATTGCTAGCCTGGCGACGTCTTAGATCTTTGGGCCTGACAAGCCTATTTGGTGCTAAAGTCGATGTATTGCCGACTTCTAGGAGCCGTATGCTTGCGCACTAGGGAACCAAATACACTTAGCCAATCTTATATACTTGTAATCAAGTCGAGGTTTGGTTGTAACGATATGTGTTCTATAACCTTACTAGCTTATAACCTATGACATGAATTGCTACTTGTAATCTTTTCATATTATGTATGAAAACCTTGGAAACTCACCAACTATTTATAGTTGACCTTTTATTTTATCATGTTTCAGGAAAACCCTCAAGTTTGAAGTGAACTTATGTTGCTGGCATAATCTAGGACTTGGACCTAGTTAATAAAATCAATTGATTATACTGTGTTATGTCATATTGAAACTTATTTCATTATTGAGACTTATGCTTGTGATGTACCTTTCAAACTTATGAATAATATATTTGGATTTAAACATAGCGTTATGTGGCTGTGAACAATCGTAACTCTCACACCTCGACGTTTCCGCCGTCAAGGTTGGGGTGTGACATCATCCAACCCATTTCAACTTAAAATTGGTTCGAATTCCTCTAGATCTACTATGAGTTCTTCCATGTTCTTGAGTTTTGTTATGTCTTTTGTAAGCCTTATGGGCTAAACTCTTATTAGCACTTGGATTAGATGAAACTTAGCATGATTTAACAACTTGTACATGATTCTTCCTGTTGTTTATGTTAATGTCATGATGAAACTTGATTATTCTTCAATGATTATTTGTATTTGTTCTAGTTTGATGAAATGTCCAACCTTGTGGGTGTGTTAGCATGTTATGTTAAAAAACCTCATGTTTTTACAAGATTTATGCATATGATTGCATCTTTTGTATGTAAGTTTGTGATGTTTGACTAGGAATGGTGAATGAAGGTTAGGGGTTTAGTAAAATTAGGTAAATATGCATCCTTATGCTTATGTTTGAGAAAACCATGGTGTATGTCATGAATCTCTCTAATCATTGGTTATGAATTGATTTTGTAATCATGGTTTGATGTTCATGAGTTGAAGGGTAGTTATAGTTTTGTCTATTTTATGTAAGTTAAGGTGGTTGTCATATGTTTATGTGTTAACTTTTCAAAAATTTGTGGAATAGGTAGCCCTAACGCGAGTCTAATTCATCTTTAACATTGACATAATTCTATCATTAGTTCTTCATGGCATAACTTTAGGTGGCTATTGTGTGTTTATCTTTCTAGCTTTCCGAATGGTTATATGTTTAGACACCCTTGATGGAGTTTTAGGCTACTTACATGTTTCATGTGTAAAAAATAGTCTCATCTCGAGTTTGTGCTAGTTTTTAATTCTATGCTAAGTGGAATCAAAGTCCAAGTGGCATCTTTAATTGATTGTGTATCTTCATCTTTACTTTCTTAATTTATTGGTTTAATTTACTAATCGTTTTGGTCAATTATAATATTCACAACTCCCAACTCAATTGATCAGTTAAATAGTGATGATGATTTAGTACTAAGAGTCATTGTGTCCACGGATCGATACTCGTTTCTTGCCTAAAACTATACTATTATGTGATAGGTTCACTTGCCTATTGTGTGTAGTTGATTTAAAAGTGATAATCGTTTCTTAAATTAAAACTCAATTATGTGAAAAATCCTTACTTAAAATATATATACTTTACACACATCAGTTAATGACACCCGATAACGTGAGCGTGTGTTGATACATATGTACCTAGTTTAGGAGCTTATGTAAAATGTCTTTCATGTCTTACATATTTGTAATAGAATGGGTATGAATGAAATACAATATGTGGTTGATGCTTATAATGTTTAATATTTCATTGTTTATTGTGTGATAACGCATATTGAACTAATTATATAGGTTTGTGGTTGTTTGCATATTTCTTAGTCAAATATGGTTGAGAAATGTGTTTAAACGTAATCGTGTGAAGTTCTCATGCGAATGGGCCATTCTAATAGACCATACGCATGAACACTTCATGCTAATGGACCAGTCGCACGACTGAACTAGGAGACTGGATCAGTCGCACGATTGAGACATAAGATTGGCTCAATCACACGATTAAACCTTCAGTCGTGCGTATGAACCAATCGTGTGATTCAGTCGCACGACTGAACCATACTAATGGTTCAGTCGCACGATTGGAAAACCCTAACCAATAAATACCACTTAATTCGTGGAAAAACAAGAGAATTCAAATACCTACGCACATAATCGTACCCTAGTCATCCAGAGACTCTAGAAAACCTGTTCCAACTTCATAGTTCGTCTCTGATCAATTGTTGTTCGTTCTTAACGTTTGTTTTATCATTGGATTGATCAGATTGTCGTTCTCACTGATTGGATCGCCAATCAAATAGGATTCCACACTATTTGAGTTGGTATACGCGCATTATCAGTTAGTACTCCATACATTCACGGTCCTAACAAGTGGTATCAGAGCTTTGGCTCTTGATTTTGCGTGTGATTCGATTGATTTGGTATAAAAATCACGTTTTTCATTCAAAAACACCATCTTTTTGGTTCAAACAGTGTTTTCGACGTCTCCAGATCAAAAAGTTCACGTTTTTCGTCATACGGCAGATTAGGGTTCGTAAAAGTTCGTGTTTATGAGTCAAAATCTTCAAAACCTTGAATTTTTCAAAACAGCAGCCTTCAGTCACACGACTAGCTCATTCGTATGACTGAACTCAATCATACATCCCATATGCACGATTGAATTCAGTCGCTCATCCAATCGTACGACTGAGCACTCCATTCGCATTGTCAAGTCATCCTTGTCCAATCGCACGATTGACTCATTCGGATTGTTCAATCGCACGATTAAGCCATCCGCATTGTTTAATCGCACGTTTGGCCCATTTGCACATCTCCATTCGTACTAGTGAATAAGTCTTAGATTACTACCTAAAGTTTATACAAATGGAATATCAGTACTCAGCTTTCACTGCTGGTAGGGATTCACGGATCCAGAGTTTTTTGCTTCTGGAAAATGAAGTCGGTAATCACAATAAGCCACCCAAGCTCATAATGTTAGACGATTACCCACAATGGAAGCAAAGGATCGAGATATACTTAAATGGAGTTGATCCTAATCTCTGGGAATCAATCGAGACTGGGTATAGCATGCCAGTTGGTGCTGATGGAGTAAAACTTACCTTGGGTAGCATGACTGATAGCCAGAAGGTAAAGTTCAATGCAGAGAAGAAGGTGTATGCTTTGTTAACTCAGTCAATTCCTAAGAATATATTCCATCAGTTTTCTGAGAATAAACAAGCCAAGAAGTCATGGGATGCTCTGGAAAAACGATATGACGGGAATGCGACGTTGAAGGCATTAAAGGCAAAGGCTTTGAAGAAGGAGTTTGATAACTTCTCTTCAATAGGAAAAGAGAGTCTGGATGATGTTATTGACCTCTTCTACCACTTGATGAGTGAGCTGCACACTCATGGGGTTACCACGTCCATGGAAGACAAGGTGTCAAGTTTCGCAGATGGATTGCCAGAGAAGTGGGTTTCGTTTGTTTCAAATCTTAGACAGAATGATATGCTGGAAAAGTTGGATATCAACGATTTCATTCTGAAACTGAGAGAGGAAGAGTTGAGGATGAAGTACAGATCCTAGAAAAGTTCATATGATCAGAACCCGTCACTTTACAACTCAACTCCTCAACCAAAAGCTTCTGGAGCCCCACTCCAAACAACATTTGTCTCTAGTTCAGCTGCTCTGTCCCAAGCCATTACTTTAGGATCTGACATGTCAGGGTCATTATGCACCTAATACATAGCACTTGAAGCCAATGCTACGAAACTGAAGACCGAGAATCTCGGTAATGTGACTGTAGAGGTAGCAAAGGAGCATATAGATCTCCTAGTAGCTGTCGTTCACTCCTATAATGGTCTAGTCGCGGGGAAGATTGGAAACTGCCATCTCGCCTTCAAAAGGATGATATTATATGGGCACTGGCTAGTGCTGTCCGGAGGGTGAAGAAGTTTGTAAAGAAGACCGGACAGAACTTGATAGCCACAAAGGATACAACCTTTGGTTTTGACAAAACCAAAGTTACCTGCTTTAACTGTGGAGAAAAGGGGCACTTCAAACGTGAATGTGTTAAGCCCAAGAAGACAGGTAATGGTAATCCATTCTCCACCTTTAATCGTCAAGACAAACCCACTAATGGGACTACATCTTTAAACAATGATCCTAAGGCCTTGACTGCCCAAGACGATGAAGGACAACATTGGACCTTTCGCTTTGTGTCTCCTGGAGAATCCAACATTGCATGTGTTGAGGGTTTGGATGACGACTCTGCAAGTGAAGGTGATATAGAAGTGGGACTTGTAATGTCTGATCATGAAGATACTGCTACTGTGGTCATTCACCTAAATGAAGAAGGTCCCAGCAAAACATGTTCAGAATCTCTAGCACCCGAAAAGTCAAACTCTGTGATGATGGTTGATTCAACCGAACCTTCTCAGGTAAGTTCCACAGACCAACTCTTGGATAATCATGTTTGTTCTGAATGTAATAAATTTAGGGATAGCATAGATTCAAAATTTGCTAGGCTATTAGATCACAATGATAGTTTAGTAAATGACTTACAATTGTGCACAGAAGCAAATCGAATTTTAAAAGAAAATGAGCACAGTTATAAAGAGAAAATAGAACTGTTAAATAAACAACTAAGGGAAACCGAAGTTGTGGCGTTTAACCAAGCAAATGACATAAAGTTCTATTTAAACTCCCTAGAGGAAACTAAGAAAGAAAGGCAGTTTTGGAAATCGAAGTCAACTCACTAAAACAAAAACTGCATAGTTGGACTAGTTCTTCTCACATAGTTCAACACTTAGTGAAAGAACGAAACCACGGGGAGGGCTTGGGATACAAAGCGGTTGCACCACCACATGAGACCTTGTTGAATGCTAAATGTAGACCAATTAATAATAACCCAATCAAGGATCATGTGGTGTCCACTCCTCTTATAAGTGATCCAGATTCCACAAGTAAACCTATTGAATCTGTCACTAAACAACAGGAGACCACTTTGAAGTCAAAAGGTAAGATGCCTATGTTAATTTAGATGAACAATTTGCACAGGTTAAGGTGAAGTCAGGGTCAAACATGTCTCATTCAGAACCCAAAAAGACCAAACAATTTAACCAATCTCGAGCACCATGTCTGAGTCCAAATAAACAAAAGGGTAAAGATGTTAAACATGTTCAAATAATGAATTTTGTTAAAGAAGTCAAAACATCTAAACAAGAAGTGTCAAAACCCAAAGAAACTAAAGTCACACATATGTCCCGCACTTCCCCACAGAAACAGTTTCACCAACATGTCGAAAGTAGATCATGCTACACTTGTGGAAAGTATGGACACATTGCTTCCAAATGTTCTTATTATTAGACATTAAGAAAGAAGATTGAACTTAATGATACAAAACCAAGTTCTTTAAAAAGGAGTTCAGTTACTCCACCAAAAAGACCTAATGAACCTAAAGTTCAAATAATAAGTCAATCATCTGTTTATCATAAACAGGCCTTACATAAAACTGGCTTATGGAAAGAAAAATCAAGCCCCGTGTTTGAAAATGCGAACAAGAAGAAGAATGATCTGCCCTCTTCCTTAAATGGACAGTGGGTAGAATTTATGATGTGTGATTCCTCGGGGTCACCCAAGCCAGTTAAGGCTTGGGTCCCTAACCTCAACTAATCATTTCCTTTGAATGTGCAGGGTGTCCGCTATAGTGCTTCTATGAATACCTGGATTGTTGATAGCGGTGCATCAAGGCACATGACTGGAAACCTATCTCTCTTGTCAAACATCAAACAGATTAAAAGAGGACACGTTTCATTTGCTTGAAATAAAGGAGGTTACATCACTGCACAAGGAGAAGTGGGAAATTAGAAAGTGAAGTTTGATAAGGTAAACTATGTTCAACAACTTCAAAATAACTTACTTTCTGTTTCTCAGGTACACGACAAAGAGTTCAAAGTTGTATTTGACAACAAGAAGTGCTATGTTCTGAAAAGGACTATGTCATTCCGGAGGACCAAGTGTTAATGTCAGCTTCAAGATATAACGATTTGTATGTCTTGGACCTCTTAAAGGCCTCCATAACCGATCATCAAGTACAATGCTTCTTGTCAAAGGCAATAAAAAAAGACTCCATCTCCTGGCATAGGAGAATAAGACACATAAATCCCGGAAGATGAATCACTTGATTAAGAATGATCTAGTGCGTGGAGTAAATGTTCAAAACTTCCAACTATCGGATTTCTGTGTCGCATGTAAGAAAGGGAAACATACAAAGAAGTCTCACAAGGCAAAGAACATTCATTCAATTGACCAGCCTCTTAGCTTCTTCACATGGATCTATTTCTGTGTCGGTGATTTCTACTGCTATGTAGTTACGGATGATTACTCAAGATTTTCTTGGGTGATGTTTCTGAAATCCAAATCAGAGACATTTGAATCATTCAAAGAGCTAGTAACTACATTGGAGTCACTCTGCAAGCTGAAGGTAAGGCAAGTTCGCTCCGACAACAGCACCGAGTTCAAAAACCAATGGATGGAGTAATTCTACAAATAAAAAGGAATTGTGCACCAATTCACATCGGCCTACACTCCTCAAATGAACAGGGTTGCTGAGAGAAAGAATCGCAGCTTGATAGAGACAGCCCGGACGATGCTAGCAGACTCGAAGCTGCCTATTCAATTTTGGAACGAGGTAGTAGCTAATGCATGTTACACCCTTAATCGAGTCCTAGTGGTCAAGCGTCATGGTAAGACGTGTTACGAGTTACTCCAACGACGCAGTTAGGGAAATTCAGCGAGAAGGCTGAAGAAGGGATTTTCTTAGGATACAACATACCGAATAAGAGAGTTACAACAACTCAACAGGTCAAGTAGAAGTGTGGTGCAATGTTGTTATACAGAGATACACCACCTCCTACTGGAAAAGGACCCTCTTTCTTTTTCGACTATGATGGATTCTTTAAATCCTTCAACATCCCTCTCTTTCCTTCTGAGGATGAGCTATCGACCAGAATGATGTACGACATATTAAACACACCTTCACTGGATCCGATGACTTCAGCTTCACAAGGTGAGTCTTCTAGTTCTTCAGGGGGAGCACTTGAGGTAAGTGACTCCCCCTCTGATGATAAAGACGCAACAAATGATCAGGTGGATCAAGGGCAACAGGTTCCTGCTACTCCAAGTACATAAGCATCTGATGTTGATGCCTCTGACACTTCGTAACCTCACACTCCAACTACCTCAGATACTGAACCTGCTGTTCACAATCTGGATAATAAGGTAGTTGTACCCACCACTCCTGGATCTTGACTAAATGTTTATCATCCGTTGGATAATATCATTGGAGATGTTAGATCAGGAGTCCAGACTAGAAGTCAGCTATACTCAACTGATTAATGCCTCGGTAATGGAAAAGGGATATCTTCACGATGGTGCATATCGATGTTTTGTGTCTCAATTTGAGCAAAATATGTTAGTGAAGCCCTAAATGATGAGGCATGGGTGAGTGCCATGTAAGAAGAACTTCTTCAATTCAAGAAGTTGGGAGTATGGACTCTTGTGGATAGATCTAAAGGTGCTAAGGTCATTGGCACCAAATGGATCTTGAAGTGCAAGAAAGATGACCAAGGGGTCATAATCAGAAACAAGGCTCGACTTGTAGTTCAAGGATTTTGACAAGTCGAGGGCATTGATTACAATGAAGTGTTTGCACCTGTGGAAAGAATGGAAGCAATCCATTTCTTCCTATCCTATGCATCTTACATGAAGATCAAAGTCTATCAATTAGATGTAAAGAGTGCATTCCTTCATGGTGAAATCTGGGAGACAGTGTACGTCAGTCAACCCGAAGGATTTGAGGATCCGTATCATCGGGACAGAGTTTACAAACTAAATAAGGCTCTCTACAGGCTCCATCAAGCCCTAAGAGCTTGGTATGAAAAACTCTCGACTCATCTTGTGAAACATGGCTTTCACAGTGGAGTGATTGACTGTATATGTTTATCAAAGAAAAGGATGGGACTTACTGCTAGTTCAGATCTATGTTGATGACATAATCTTCGGTTCCAAAAACGAAGCATTATGTAAAGAATTTGAAGCAGTAATGAAAGCTGAATTTGAGATGAGTGCCATGGGTGAGATGAAGTTCTTTCTTGGGTTACAGGTGGATCAGACACCAAAGGGGATATTTCTGTATCAGACCAAATATGTAGGCGATATCCTCAATCGGGTTGATATGGAAAATGCTTCCACAGCTGGGACTCCACTTGCAACAAACCATGACGTCACACCCGGCGAAAATGGTGATCTGGTGGATGCCACTATGTACAGAGGAATGATCGGATCTCTCATGTACCTCACTGCCTCAAGACCTGATATCATGTACGTGACATGTCTATGCTCCAGATATCAGGCGAAACCTAAAGTCAACCATCTCATAGGCGTCAAAAGGATATTTCGTTATCTGAAGGGTACTCCAACACTTGGGTTGTGGTATCCTCATGACGATGACTTTGAGCTTATAGCGTATAGTGATTCGGATTATGGCGGCTGCAAAATGAACTACAAGTCCACTTCAGCAGGATGTCAATTCTTTAGGAGAAGATTAGTCACGTGGCAGTGTAAGAAGCAGACATCGGTTGCTCTGTCAACTTGTGAAGCTGAATATGTTGCTGCTGCAAGCTGCTGTTCACAAATCATCTGGATTCAACAGCAAATGCGGGACTACGGTTTGAAATTCTCTAACACTCCTATATCTGTTGATAATTCTGCTGCTATAGGCGTAACTAAAAATCCGATCCAACATCCTAAGACCAAACACATCGGAATTAAATATCATTTTATACGTGATTGCTTTGAAAAGAATTTAATCGATGTTGTTAAAATAAATACGGATTTTCAACGCGCTGATCTCTACACAAAAGCTTTTGATAAACCATGATTTTATATCTGTTAGAGTTCAACGGCGTGAAAAGAAATGTGAAGTGATTCCAGAAGATGAAAATGCTTAGTCCGACAACTGTTTAGTTTTTTATTTTCTTTTATTTTTCTTATTTTAATTTGCCAGTCTTAAAAATCTAAAAACACAAAAAGATTTCAATTTTAGAATTTTAGGGGGAGAATAGGTTAGTTTAGTATTAAATTAGTTATTTATTTAATTACTTAAAAAACGAGGGAGGAGGATGGTCTAGTTAATAGAAATGAGATCGTATCGGTGATACTGATTCAATGACTATGGAAAATGATAGCACACAGGAACAAAGAGTTTGGGACTTTAAAAGAATTTAACTGATTAAAATGCAAAATTCAAAGTATAAGTCTGAGAAGTCTAAGCAATATAAAAGGAAAAATAATAGTAAAACTAGATGCTACTAAGGTAACACAGAGAAAGTAGACCTAGAGGTTGCTAGATCACTAGATGATGTGTCGGTAGATTCAACACAATAGATAAGTAGACTTCATTGGTGAGTTCAAGCTTAAACTAAGTTGTTCAACAAGTTGTGGGTTATCATCTTATCCCTGGTTAACACAATCAATGAAGTTCCAATAAGGGGTGACGAGCAAAATTAACACCACAAATGTGTGCGGATGACCATAAAAATGAGCAAAGCACATAAAAAATGCAAAAAACAATCAAGCTAATAACTTATGTTGTTGGTGAGATCTGTGCAAAAAGAATATAATTGCTCAAACAAGAAGATAGGGTGTGTGCCTCTCTGCTGTGCGATGGCACTGACCTGAGGATAAGCATAACCTAAATATTCTAGAATTCATTGTTGTTTGCGCCTCTCTGCTGTGTGATGGCACTGACCTGAGGCTTTGCATCTCTTTGAAAGCTCTTAGAATAGTTTCTTCTTGTCAAAATACCCGTAGACCGCTCGAAAATCTCCTGAGGAATGTTGATTACCATATAAGTGTGGGATCCACAAATGCTTGTTGAAATAATTAAACCTAAATCATCACCAATGTGTGTCAAAAATCTGTGTACTGGATTTAAGAGGACAAGTATACTGACAATCATCATGAGCTGCAATTCTTGGAAGCCCAAATCATTATGTGTATCTTACAGTACTAGTATGATTTTCTAAACTCACTAATGAATCTCGATGAAAACAAGAATCTAGCATCAAAAGACTTTGGTAAAATGTCCCAAATGATTTGATCAACCTGTATGATTCCATAATGAATCGTTCCTGTTATGATCAATGTAACTTGATGCTATACTGTTCTAGAAAGGAAAATCTGGTAGATACTTATCTTAGGATTTCAACCTCATACAAAATTACAAAAATAAGTTTTAGTATTATCTTTTAGTTCTAGTTGTTTAATTTGTTTAAATTTCTAGTTAGTTTAGTTATTAAACGTCGGACTATGATGCATTGGAATTCTATCTGGGATTTAATCACTAAAAGGGGTCACGTCTGTGGTGACCAAAAGGTTTCAAATTAAAAGAATCACGTCTGAGGTGATCAAATGGTTATTCGTTAAAAGGATCATGTCTGAGATGATCGGTGCACAAAATGTTCTATCAATCAAAGTGAAAAATAAAAGTTGGAAAAGGAAGAAGTCAACTCATGAGTATGAGTCAATTGCATGATTGGATCATAAGTATGAACCAATCTAAGACTGAGCCATACGTATGAGTTATTCATACGATTGGACCATGAGTATGAGTCATTCATACGATTGGACCATGAGTATGAGTCATTCATACGATTGGACCTCAAGACTGAGCCAGTCGTACGAATAAGAAGAGGAGTATGGCTCAGTCGCACGATTGAGCTATGCGTATGGGTCCAGTCACACGACTGAAACCCTAATCAGTATAAATAGAGGCTTAGTCGGTCGCGATCATCACCAGACTTCAAAACTTTCCAAAAGCACCATTACACTGTTACTCTGCCTAAATTTCAAACTTTTAAGGTTGATTCTTATTTGAGTTCTAACCTTGATCACACTGTTCTACAGGTAATTTGCGAGAGATTCATGATCAAACAACCGGTTAAAACAAGTAAATATGACCTAAATTGGTAACTCAAATAACCGATAGATAAACACTAAAATAGACCACTTAAATGAACAATTACGTTGATTTAAAGATGCTTAAGTGATATATCGGGTTCCTGCGAACCATATGAACCCAAAGACACTGTCTAATCTCATCTGATGACAAGATTCAAGTTTATGATGTCGCACAGGGGCCTATGCGAATGGAAAAACTGATGAACTTCAGTCGCACGATTGAGCCAGTCGCACGCTTCAATCGCATGATTGAGCCATTTGGTGATTCAGTCGCATGACTGACACAACCGCATGGACTTGCATACGACTGAACTCAAACGCATGCTCAATCGTACGACTGAACTCAGTCGTATGGTTCAATCGCACGATTAAACCAGACTGATCAAAATCTGTTCTAAGTCAAAAAGTTTATCAATTGTGAACGAATCTAACATGTTTGTCTCATGTGTTACAGAAACATGGCAAATAGGTGGACCATCAACACCAAGCACAACATTTGTGCTCATTTGGATGCCATCACTTGGAATGCGGCTGAGTTCATTGATATTATTGCATTCCTGAGAAGATCAAGGATTTATAGAGCTATATCTGCTCCATGCACACCCTACAGGTCTATACAGCAGGCCTTCTGGGCAGGTGCCTCAGTGGATAGATCTAGTGAGCCCTACCACATTCGGAGCTCCATTTTTGGGCAAGACATTGAGGTTACAGCAGCAGACCTCCGACGGATACTAGAGTTAGGTGATGATTCTGATCACCCAACCAAGCTTCACCCTCTAACTGTTAGAGGGTGTTTTCTGCGGATGAAGTACACTGGGGACATCAACGCAGGTGTGCTTAACAAAAGCAACATGTGCCCCCAGTTCAAGTACTTAGCACATGTCATTCTGAAGTGCATAGCTTCACGAAGGGGTGAATCTGATGACCTGTCGGACCAGATTCAGAACGCCTATATGGCGTTGGTGCTGAACCACCCCTTCACCTTCTCCAACATGATATTCTCCTACTTGATCGAGAACTTAAAAGCCAAAGGCTAGGAAGGCTTCTGCATGTACCCAACATTCCTACATATGATCATTGACGAGAAGCTTCCTTCGCTGCCAAAGGAGAAGGAGGATGTTGTGGTTCTAGAGGTGATGGACGATACCACCCTCGAACGAATGAAGGTTTACCGGGGCAAGCAGGTGAAGCCCCCGGTAAGGAGGTTGTTTGGGCATTTGGCCCGAGAGGACTACGTGGCGCCTGCGAAGATGAAGTGGCGCCACGATGACAGTGACTCGAACGTTGAGCAGATTGCTCTATCCTCCGATGACTCAGACGGTGATGATCATGATACAGATCAGGGAGGAGATGGTCAAGGTGGACCCGAACCAGCTCCTATTCACCCTGATTTCCAAATGGAGGAGGAGGAGGAGTCTGATGAAGAGCCTCTGGTGTGAACGGTGGGGAGCCGGGTCGTAGCCACTGAGAGAGGTGTTAGGGCGGTTGGTGGACGCCAGGGTGAGTCTGGGGAGGCTTCTACTAATCCATTTTACACCCCAGACAAGCCCAGTAGCCAAGGGGGAGCCTCTATCTCCAAGGGATCAAGGAGAAAGAGAATGGCTCAGCCATACGGGAAGAAGGAGAAGAGGCCTAGGTTCACACTTATCACCACCACTTCTACCACTCCACCCACCACTTCTACCACACCACCCACCACTACTATCACACCACCCTCCACCACTACTACTACACCTTCACCTTCCACCACTACAGCCTACCATCCACCACCCACTCACATACCACCTCCCATATTCACCACAGCCACCACTACTACCACCAGCCACCAAGTCGGTCCTTCATCAGACACTACATTCACCACTGGATCTAGTCTACCCTCCATTGGGATAGAGGAGCAGCTGGCAGCACTGAACCATATGGTGCTGAAGCTGTTGGCTATTGATGAAGAGAAGGCTGCATGAATACATCAGCTTGAGGAGCTCAACGCTACCCAAGCACAGCAAATCTCTCAGCAAGCTCAGCAGATTGCCCAACTCCAGGAGCATGACGTCCAATAAGCCAAGAAGATAGAGGAGTTAGAGGCTTCCAACAAGACCATTATGCTCAAGCTCAAGGGAACAAAAGATGAGCCTCTAAAGATTAGAGAATGGGATGATGATGATGATGATGATGATGATGATGGTGAAGATGATGACAGTGATGATGATGAGGTGAGTGATGATGGAGAGCCCAGAGGAAGGCAGGATGATGATGATGAAGAAGAAGGCGATACAGCTGCATCTGCCTCAGCTCAGGGTCAAGAAAGAAGAACAAAGCGAAAGCAAGACCAAGGAGCATCATCTTCTGCCCCACCTGCTGACGAGCCAGCAATTTAAGACAAAATTAATGTTTAGATATTGATGTATTTGAAAGCTTTTGTACTTGAATCATGTATTAAATTTATGTACTTAATGTGTATATATATATATATTTGATATTTAACTGTCTTGATTATTTACTGATGGTTGATGTATTTGCATGTTTAAATCAAGTAGATCAATCATCTCAGCAAGACGAGTATGATGTTGCTCCCCTACAGCAAATCAAGTCTCAATTAACTATGATACTTGATTTCCAATGGATTATCAGGAGGTCTGTGAGTTATACTCCTAAAGAAGGAGAAATAATTCATGACCTTACTGATAAGCAACTTGCTGAGATGTTCCGACTCAACCCGGACGAGATTGTAAAGGACGCTCCTACTGTCGATGTGGCTAGTGACGACGAGCTTAATGATGTGGATGAAATAGAGATTGAAGACGTCACAGCCTAGTATTATTCAGAGTACACTGACCGAAAGGGAAATGTGGCTCCCAATTTGGGTGATACCCTCGGTAGTGATACGTTTGATAAGCTGGATCAGATGGAGAAGGAAGCAGAGAAGTCAGAAAGCCAAGCCCAAGCCTCGGACGCCGATGTGGACATCAAAAAGGCTTAATGGGCGGCTTGTTTTGCAGAGATCCGAGCCCAGCACACTGCTCCAAAGCCGAGTGCCTACACCAAGCTCTACAAAGTGAAGAAGCATCTAAAGGTGTCAGGAAAAATCATAGCGTGGGCATAGTTTGAGGATCTGGGTGTTTATGCAGTCAAGAGGGAGAAGGGAATAGAGTACTTTAGATTTCCACATGATCTAAAGACTCTTCCCGCTTTTGAGCTCAACCAGCTGGCACGCCTAAAGTTACCGTATGCTGATCCGAAAAAGATGTCAGGCTGGTTTGAGGCTGCTTTGAGGAGAGAGTACCACAACAGGTGGGTTAACTTCAGACCTCAACAACCGACGAGGTATATCAGAAGGTCTAAAGTTGATCCCATTACTGGAAAGCCAAGGTTGTGTTGAAGTGGATTCGCGTACTATGTCAAGAATCCCTCTAAGGGAAATGCCACAGGACTTCACTCCATACTTCAAGTGGTGGTACTACGATTGGAGAACAGGTGAAGCAGTTATTGTCTTGCAGAAAGAGGGACAAATGGATACTATTCGGGTATTTGACCCAATGTGGCTGACTAATTTATCTGCTGATGATGTATACACATTGTACCAGTGGTCACTGTTTTACGATACTCAAGACATTGTACAAGCCTTCCAGTTCCAGAACGTTATACGACTCTGTTTCGCATTTGAGATGAATGCCGGAGTTACAAGAGAGGAAAAGTACAAGAAGTTTGAAGAGGTGATGAAGAATGTTAGACACTGTTGGACCAAAAGAACCAATGAGCCAAGATCAGGAAAACCTCTAAGTCCCACATGTCATCACAACAACTGCTGAAGACCTTCTTCAGCAGTTTGACAAAGTCTGAAGAATCAAAGTCTGAAGATCAAAGATCTGAAGTACAACAGCTGAAGATCCCAAAGTGCTAAAGATAAGTACTGAAGTCTGAAGTACTGAAACATACAAGTACTGAAGACTTCAAGTACTGAAGACAAGTGCTGAAGATCAAAAGTTGAACTGAAGAACTGAAGATCATCTACTGATGCACAAAGTCTGAAGACAAAGACTGAAGACATCAGCTGATGACATCTACTGAAGTTATCAGGTGATACATCATCTGAAGCCCAAGTCTGAAGAACAAGTGCTGAAGCTTCAGAGTTTGTCACAACAGCTGAAGAAGTCTTCTTCAGTTGTTGTGATGGTTTTTCTCTTTCAGTAGTTTTGTTTATCTTTTCAGTAGTTTGTACAACAGCTGAAGAGCTTGTTCTTCAGCTGTTATAGTTCAGTAGTTATAAACGACTGAAGAGTTTGTTCTTCAGTCGTTGTAGGCTTTCAGTAGTTTCCTTTTTCAGTACTTGTAATAGGTAGACAGCTTTTGTAAGATGTCAGATGTTGACATCTTCAGTTGTTTTATGTTCTATCAGCTGTTAGTTTAATAATCGATTGATGTCACTGTCAAGTGACATCATCATTCATCCTTTGTCGTCTATAAAAGGATGGTGAACCATGCTGTATTAGGTGCCGAAACGTGTAAAGTTAATAGAAACATCTTTTCGCAGAACTTTGCTCTCTCTCTCTCTCTATGTTTGTACTTTTACATGCAATATCTTTTGTGTTCTTGCTGTAAACGCTAATTTTGTGCTAAATCCGCTGCAAAAACAATCTAATTGATCAAACTAGAGGCTGAGATCCTGTCAGACACTAACTTAAACTAGGTCCAAGGGGAGTTTGTTGATACATATGTACCTAGTTTAGGAGCTTAATGTAAAATGTCTTTCATGTCTTACATATTTGTAATAGAATGGGTATGAATGAAATACAATATGTGGTTGAGGCTTATAATATTTAATATTTCATTGTTTATTGTGTGATAACGCATATTGAGCTAATTATATAGGTTTGTGGTTGTTTGCATATTTCTTAGTCAAATATGGTTGAGAAGCATGTTTAAACGTAATCGTGTGAAGTTCTCATACGAATGGGCCATGCTAATGGACCATACGCATGAACACTTCATGCTAATGGACCAGTCGCACGACTGAACCAGCAGACTGGATCATTCGCACGATTGAGACATAAGATTGGCTCAATCGCACGACTGAACCTTCAGTCGTGCGTATGAACCAATCGTGTGATTCAATCGCACGACTGAACCATACTAATGGTTCAGTCGCATGATTGGAAAACCCTAACCTATAAATACCACTTAATTCGTGGAAAAACGAGAGAATTCGAATACCTACGCACATAATCGTACCCTAGTCGTCCAGAGACTCCTGAAAACCTGTTCTAACTTCATAGTTTGTCTCTGATCAATTCTTGTTCGTTCTTAACGTTTGTTTTATCGTTGGATTGATCATATTGTCGTTCTCACTGATTGGATCGCCAATCAAATAGGATTCCGCACTATTTGAGTTGATGTATGCGCATTATCAGTTAGTATTTCGTATGTACACGGTCCTAACAGAGTGACTTCATGTATGATTTGATTTTAAGATGGCGTTTTATGTAATGAAGTGTATGCACAACCATTACTTCGTAACACTTTTGGCAATAAAATAACCAAAATAGTTATTTCTTTAGTGACATGACTATACAAGTGTTTGATATTCTAATAGATAGTTGAATACCAGTTTCATTAGTTTCTCTCTTTAAATCCTTAAGTTCTAATGTTCACGTGTTCAAGATTCTCATTGGAACAAAATTTGATTATCTGTTTATTTAATATATTTTAGCGTTATAAGGCTTTAATAATCTTAATATTTTTTTGCTGGTCGAGATTAATTTCAATTCAGGAAATGTTTACAAATACTCCAAACTTAAAGCTTATTTTTCTTCTAGGATCTCTTACTAACTGAGAGTTAAACCACGTTAGTTGTCTTGATTAAATAGGCCCAACTTTGAGTCATTTTCCAACTTCACCGTCGACCGGCCTTCCTCAGGTCTATTTTTCGGAGACTAGCCTCCATCATCACCTAAAATATATCTCCAACAACTTAAGTGATTCAAATCAGGAGGTGAAAATTGATTGGTTTTAATGTGTAGAAGTTTCAGATTGGCAGACTTAATGATAGATTTTAATTTTCTACTTAATGTTTTGACCATATAAGTAGTCCATATCATCAAAAAAGTAATAGGATTCTCTCAGTTAGAGCCTATTTAGTAGCATCTTAATGGCCATTAAGATGTCACCTCTTTATGGTTCATAACCTTTAAATGGTTGAGACGTAACCTTAATGCTGGATGTGTAACACCAAAAATTTAGAAGAGAAAAGAAGAGTAAATTTGGAGGAATGGATTAAGTGGAAGGGGTAAAAGTGTGCAAAGGGCCAAACCGGCCCATAAGTAGGTATAAAAAAGGGATGGTCGCCCATCCTCACTCCTATGCACTTCGAATCATCCGGTTTCAAAGAGAGAAAGAGCTCCCACCGGTTCTAGAAAGAGAAAGTGGAAGATTTCTTCAAGAGGTGTAACTTTTATAGTGATTCCTCTTAGATCTAAGTCGGATTTAAGCTTCTAGGCAGATTTCTATGTGTTTCTATACGTTAAGTTTGAATCTTTGCATGTGGATAGTTGTATAATCTCAGGTTTGCTCTCGGTTATAGAGTGTTGTTTGAAAGCTGGTTAAGGTGAGTTCTAGAACCCCTCTTTCATTCGTTTTCTACATTTTGAGGTTGATATGTATATTAAAATGATCTTCCTTTGCCAAAGTATGTTTTTCCATTATAATGTATGACATTTTTAATGAAAGTATGTGTTTGAATAATTATTGTGAAGTTACTTGATGTATAGTGTGTCCCAATGTAAATCTGATGGATTTATGCTAGGTATACGTCTAAAAGTATATTTATATAGAATCATAAGTCGTATAAAGATAACCATAAGTTTTGGTGGTTGTCCGCTGTGGATATTGGTTGTCCGTTGTGGACACTTGGGTGTTAAAAGCTGGCCGTTGTGGACGGAGAGCTCATTTGAGATATCACGAATGCAGTGATCAAGCATCAGGCGGAATGTATTGCGGTTGTTCACTACGAACACTTAAAAGTTTTAGTGTTGTCTGTTATGGGTACTTAGGCTTTAACGGTTGTCCGCCCTAGACTTTGGTCATCCTCTGTGGACATTAGTCGTCCACTGTGGACTTTGATTGTCTGTTGTGGATCACTATGCATCCGCTGTACATTTGTTCGTCCGCTGTGAACCTTGTTTATATGAAGTCAACACTTGTGTTAATTATTTTTATCTTCAATTTTATAAAAGAGGTATAACTGATAATTATGATGAGTTTGTATAGTACTTAAGTTTAAATGATAGTATGCAATTGTTTAAATGTTTTAATGTCATAACCCTTATATGGGGATAATACAATGAATAATGTATATGTTTTATGATATGTGGTGTTAATGATGAAGGATACCCTATAAGTATTACCTATTATTAAAGTGGAACATGATGAAAGAAAGAATGACAGTGAAACCTAATGAACGTTACCCTTGAGGTCTTGATGATAAAAAGTCTTGCAAGCAAAATATTTAAGTAACACGACTATGTTGTTATCTGAACTGATGTGCGATTGATTTCAGTCCAAAGGATGCACGTCAAGGGTCATATCCTTGTGATTGACCAAGAACGACAAGGGGTCCTTGTCGCTTTACCCCAGCACTCTAGTCAGCTTAGTGCATAATGTTTAGGGGCTTATTTATAAGCCTCGGTGCAGTACCAGCTTAGTGCAAAATGATGGGGGTCTAGCACATGGCATTGATCTATTTCAGTGAAAGATAAAGAAATAAAGAGAGATAATGAGTATGTTAAAGAACGTTATCAGTCAATTTGACTGTTGTATGGATGTGTGATCATTAAAAAGGTTTTCAAAAATGTATATTTTTCATATCATTATAAAACTAGAATTCACTCAATAATATTGACTTTACATGCATATCAATTGACAGGTAATGAAGTTGTTGGGTATGACACGAGGATGGAGCTACTTGGCATCTAAAGTTTGGCATCCATGTTTACGCAAAAATAATGTTTTTGTCTTGTAATACAACTGAAATGTTTTGAGTTTAATGTCAACTATGTATTTATTTATAAATATTATATTATTAATGCATGAAATGAATTATCTAAACTATTTCGCTGCGATGTTTTCACATTTCAATATATTTTATTGGGTACTATGCTAGGTATGACCAACTGTGGGGTTTCCCGGGATCGAGGGCCTATGATTAAGAGCTAACTTTTTAATGTTACCTATTAATCATTCAGTATTATGGTAATATCTTAACCATTCAGAGGTTATGAACCATTAATGATAGCCTCTTAATAACTGTTAAAAGGCTATCAAACAACCTATTAGTATGAGACCATCGGAGGAAAATAACCTAAAACTAAAAATTGAGATTATTAATACCTAGTAACACTCTATTTTATTACAAGTTATATGTCATGATTTTTTATTAATTATACAAATACACTCCCTCCATGTACTAACTTAGTGGCTGTTTGATAATATCTGAACGATTAAATGTCAAACCAATAAGAGGTCTGAACCATTAAGTGTTGAATCATTAAGAGATCTAAACCATTAAGTGTTGAATCATTAAGAGGTCTGAACCATTAAGAGCTAGTATATTACTTAACTATTCAAATGCAAATGTCTCACCAATTCAGATAAGAGGTCTTAACCATTTAGCATTAGATCTCTTAACCATTCAGCATTAGTATAATGCTTAATCATTTAGATATTTGCTCGGGAAACAAACAGTTTGAACCATTAAGTGCTGAACCATTCGGACATCTGAACCATTAATAGGCTGATTAAGAGGCTGTCAAACAATCTCTTAGTATTATTTCTTTATTTACTTGTTATAGATGTCCTCCTCGGGCTACTTCTTGCACCCTTGACAAGGTGATTTGGGTTCTTCGGCTTGATCGTCAACACCGTCGTTGACCATTCAGTTAGCCGAATTAGGTTTCAGTTTCGGCAACTACAGCCCATTCTTTTTTTCATATTTTGACCGTGGTGAATTTGGATAAAAATGATTTTAAGTCGTTCGATCTATACCCCTATCAAATTGGGTAGTTTCGGTAGTTTAGATAATTTAAGAAAAAAATGAAGTCACTGTCAATTAATTGATTTAAATTAAAAACAACTCGGTAGTTTAGATTGCATCTCCGGTAAAGTGTTATCGGCAACTTTGCGTTGAGCCATTAACAGCATTGACTAAAAAGAGGTTTTAAGTAAACCAAATACATTATATCTCTAAATTATTAAAAAAAAAATATCAAACAACATTTAAATTGTATCGTGTTGACCAGAGGGTAAGCATATATTACTTCGTTTAGCATATAGTCAATCACCCTTTAACTTGAATTGACAAATGATTAAAGCAACCTTCAGCTCCTCTTTTTGGTCTCACTTGTGTCCCACATTGGATACTTCATCATGAGCTAAAGCACAGTGCTACTCAAGCAATTCACACTACCCTACCCCACCCCCACAACAATCAAGACTATAACCAACACTCCAATCTCTCTTCACTCCAATCTCCCCTCAATTTTCGCCACAATTCAAGCCCACAAATTTCTCCACAAAACCCATTTTCTCCATTACCGGTAAGCACAACATCTTCTTTTCATTTTTCAACAATTTCTTTATTCTCTCACTTTCTTCTTCATTCCCCGTTCAACTATAATCTGAATTTCTTACAGTATCATCTGTTTGATTTGGTTTGGAGTACAAATTTTCAACTTTTTTCACTGAAATTCAGTTCTTCATAGTTTCTACAACAAGAAATTTCTGAATTGGTGTAAGTTTCAGTAGTTGAATGATGCATTTTACATATCTGGAAGTAATGTTACTCTGTTTCTTGTAGATGAAAGTTCAAGAACACATTGCATGATTATATTTAATTTAGTTTATAAATGTATGTTTTGAAGTTGAAGAAATGTGATTTGGGTTTTAATTGTTAATGATCCTTGGAAACCCAATTAAATTATTGTTTTTATTAATTAATTTTGAATCTACAATCCATAAAGTTTCATGCTTTCATCATTTAAAGGGTTCCCCTGTTTCTTTTTTCTTAAGACAGGCATGGGATTCTGATATTGTTTGTGTTTTCCACTTTAACTTTCTGCAAATTGATGATTTCATATGCTAATTGAAGTAATCTTTCATTGTTTTCGTGTTTAATCTTCTTCAATTTGTAGTTCGGTGCACATCGAAAGCCGGAAAATGGATGAAAAACAGCTCGATTTAAATGCCCCATTGCTCTCCGTCAGACGATTATCAGCATCTGGTCCAAATTCCGACAGATTGTCTAACAATTCCGGTAGAATATCACCATCAATCCGACAACAATCACTTCCGATCACCCGATCGCAATGGGAACCCGAAGAAGAAGTCACGAAACCCGCAGCGATTCCCTTCGTCTGGGAACAAATCCCCGGTCAAGCGAAATTTGGGGAAAGCCCTGTTTCGCAGCAGCGTAAAAACACCCGAAATTCGGATAGATTTCATTCAGGATCAATTCAGATTGATGAACAATCATCAGAAGATGTGAATGTTGATCCAACTGAAACACTTTCTATGTCGTTTTCGTGCAAATTCAGTGAAGAGAACAGCGAAACAGAGTCTTCGCGATCGTTCTGTTCTGATTTCCAGACTCGTGATTATCTAATGAATCGGTTTTTGCCCGCAGCGAAGTCGATGATCGTTGAGACCCCGGAATATGTTGCCAAGAAGCAAGAGCCTCCGGTTCTCGAGCCCCCGAAGTATGTGAAGAAGGTTTACAGTGGAGAACTGAGGCCGTTGTTGCTTGAAAAGTACCCGGTTGGTTCGTATGATCGTGATCGTGATAATGATAATGATAAAGACAGTGTTGTGGTCGATGATGAAGTTAAGAAGAAACCGAGCAAAAAGGGGTTCGGGTTTTTCCTGCCTCGGATATGCACGAAACGGACCTCGTGTCTTACTAATCCGATGCCTGGACCGAAAACAAAGGTTCATCAGAGCCAGTCCCCGGTCGTTGATTCACCGGGGCGCCTTCCAAGGCTCTCTAGGAGAACTTCATACAGTGGACCATTGACTCCAAGTCTTGAGAAGGTAACTTTTAAAATAAGTTCGTGTGACAAGAATAACCACATACCGATTAAAAACCGTGCAACGGGCCAATCTCGGCCTCGAATAAGCCCAAAATTGGCCTCATTTCAAGCTTTTATGTCTAAAGTTTTGAGCACGTCTCATGACTCATTTTACAAGCTCGAGCAATTCGGAGCTTTTGTTCGGAGCTTTTGTTCCCCTAATCGAATAATGAGTCAAAAAAAGACATAAAAAATTATACTTACAATCTAAATCGAATTTCAAAAAAGCAATTCAGAGCTTTTGTTCCTCTAATCGTCCTCACCAAGAAAAAAATAATCAAAAATTAAAAAAATAAAAAAATTAACGGTTTTTTATTGTGTCATTTATGAAAGACACAATTACTTCATTGTGTCATTATGAAAGACACAATAACGTCATTGTGTCAATATAAAAGACTCAATGACGTCATTGTGTCATATAAAGACAATGAAAAAAAAATTATTATTTTATTTTTTTCTGAAAGAGCACATCGACAGGAACAGAGGCTCCAAAGTAATTTTTCAAAATTCGATTTTGATTGTGAGATATTAATTTTTTATGACTTTTTTAGGCTTATTGTGTCTTCTCACACTTTGTAGTAAAATGACACTTTGTAAAATAACCTCAAACTTAATATAATTAATAGAATGTAAAACCCCCTATATGATCTAAACATAAGTATTGCATACAAAGTATTAAACTGCTGGTTGTTAAAACTTATCTCTTGCAGCAAGCTATGGATGCTGTAATTAAGAAAAGAGCCGAATCGCGACCGAAAGAAGCACATGAAACTCGGCACAGAAGTCCGTTTTCCCGCTCGGGTAACTCGTTACCATCATCCCCACACCGAGGGTTGTCTCGTAGCGGTCGCATATCCCCATACCGCAACGAATCCCCTCGATCTCCATTCCATGATGGGGCCCGGTTTCTTGGAGTTCCAAAGGATGCTCAGAATCAGATTGTCAAGCCTAAAACTTGCCCATCCCTTAATGTGAAAAGTCATTTTTCGCCTCGTTTGATACACGATAGTCCTCCGGTAGCACCTGAGAAGACACTGTATATAGACTGGATCGGAAAACAATCGATCCCGACACCCAATGAGGCCAAGATTGAGCCTAATGGTGATCTGGATGGCTTGGTTCGCGTGCCTCCGCTGCCTAAATCACCCACGGAATCGTGGCTTTGGCGTAAGATGACTCTAAGGAACCCATTTCCAAAGAAGATGCAACAGGCTCCTGTTGTAAAGAGTCCTACAAATGGAATAAAATGGGAATCCATTGTGAAGACTTCTAATGTGCATCATGATCATGCACGGTATTCAGAGGTAACTTGAGTGTGTCGGGTAACAAGTCAAAACAAGTTCCGGTTAAAACTGTATTTTTTTTTCATTCGGGTTGAAACGGGTCGACTTATAGTTTTTTCAAGAACTTTGTCAAATGTGAATTAAAATACATTATGTTCAATTACATATAAAATTTTAAAAAGATTTCTTGTTTAACCTGTTAGAGATAAAAACGTAACCCACGTGTGAACGGGTTTCGCTTATGAATCTTTTTTGGCTTACTAATTTCAGGAACTGCTTACTGTTTCCAAGTACACAGAGATCTCGTTTTGAGGAAAAACGGATAAAGAACGTTAACTCGTAAGGAATGTGAGGCTGTTTTGTTTTTCTGATGGCCCCATGGCGAGTCGAATTTCTACATTCGCATTTATGTCATACTTTTTTCTAGTTTTAGAGGCGATTTTTCATGAACGGGTTTGGTTTTGATTGGATGATGGTTTTTGCATCCAAAATTGTGATCTTGTTAACAGTTGATTTTGCCTATGTATGATGAACGTATTGTTCATCTTTGAATTGATATATGTAATTGAAATCAAAGAGATATTGCTTGTTTTTTGAAGGCATGAGTTCGTATTCTTGTTTATATTGATCATAAAAACTATTCGACTTTGAGGAAATAACACAATTATTTATTATGTAAGTGATCACCTTTTGCCGATTGGATATGCATGCATGTAAATTTGATTTCTGTATATGATATTATTTATACAAAGTCTCAAATCAATTAATAGAGAGAATTTAACAAAACTTATTTGAAGGAGATGATTCCGTCTTCTGAGTATGAGATGATAAAAAAGTCATAGAGTCTTGTTTGTCTTCAATTGATGATTCAATTTTAAGGTGTTGGGGTTTCTTTTTATTCCCTCATGATGATACGCAAGGGCGGCCCTGGGGGGTCGAGTGGATGACGCCCAGGGTTCTATCTCCTCAGAGGGTCGGAATTTTTAAAATTTTTTTTATATTATATGTAGGTATTTTTTTAATAAAAAACTATAAACTATTAATTAATCTATTAACAAACCCTATAACATTGTAATTATTCTAGTCCACTAAATTTTATCTAATAGCTCATTAACATTTTATATAATTTAACTCAATAAATACTCCCAATTGAAAGCAGTGAAATGGAGAACATGAATTATAAAGATTTGATTGAAAACTTTGCTTTCAAAACGCTAAGACAGCTACCGATTCACTTAAATAAGTAAATTAAACCATTTTACTATAATACTTTTTTATATATCACAGTATAAGAGCCCGTTTTTCGTTCTTACCCCGAGTCCAAAGTCAATTGAGAATTCTCGGGACCGGCCCTGATGATACATATAGAGAGAGAGAGGAGAGGGAGAGAATAGGGAAGAAAAAAAATTAATTAATGAATTGGAAATAGCTTCTAAATATTTTAACCATCAAATTTACACATTAACCCATTAGGATATCAGTTTCCATTAAATTAGATAGCATAAGTATTAGAACCATATACACAAAACTCAAATAAATGTCAAATGATTAAAAGGCAACATAAATATATCTAAGTATCTAACATATTTATCTATAAAATATTTCTTTATATATACAATCCGAATTCAGAATCAGATTGGTTCGAAAAATACAAATTTGAATTAGATTTGACACCAAATATGTTTTAATGCGTACGAAAGGTCGAAAATCTAAAAAAGAACCCATAAGTGTACAAAGCTTGGTTTTGGGATGGTGTGGACCTTTTCAGTTTAAAGTGAGTTTTGATCAACCTTATTCTCTGATTTTCTGCACCACTTCCATAAAGAATCGGTTACCCTCTTTCCTCTAAGGGTCGGATTATATAGTAATTAAATATAATAGATGTCTTAATGTCAAACTAAATTTGATAAAACTACTAACCTTTTTTAAAGTTGTAGTGGTCTTAATGTCAAACCAAGTTTATGATATATCTTTTACATGGGTGAGAAATGGGCAACTGTGATAAAGAGATGAGTGAGGAATGTTTCGTTACATTATTGAAATTTGTAAGATTTGATTTTAATGACTTAGACGTTACTATTTCATCCGCAAAAAAACTTTAAGTTGAAAGACTCATAATGTTAATAAAAAAAAGATGTGATTAGCTTTGACAAATTTATATTTGTGCTTCGATGGTTTGTATGTTACTACTGACAATTTGATTTTGAATGAAATTTATTCTGAAACATAGATGAAAAAAATGCCGCAGCTGTATATTTGGAATTTTAATACATGATATTAAATAATAAGAGAAACAATAGAATTAAAACACAAAAGTCAGGATTGAGGCATTGTCATAACTTCGTTTAGTAAAAGAAAATTGAAGAAAAAGAGATAAAACTATAAGGCCATGTGGTCACTTTGTAACATTTGAAGGGGCATTTCATAAGGCTAACATTATCTTGCTAATCTAATAACAGTGTTCCTAAAAGAAATATCTGGCAACATCACATTATCATTAATTAAAAGTGCATTGCTTCTAAATTTTATTAAATAATGATATTTAAAAAATTGGTTACTATTTTGTAAAGTTAGCCTTTTATGTTCATACATAAGTGATTAATTGATTCCAACTACTTATAAACATTAGATGTGGCATTTCTAACTTCAAAGCCTATGGACAACCTAATTAATTACTTTTATCTAGAGTTTTCTTAGATTTAAGCATAATTCTGTCAACTCGTCAATTTCTTGATTATGCAACATGCTTGAAATTAATGGACTACAATATCTTTATTCATCATTTAGAATAGTTCTAATTAAGTTTTATATACTCTAAATATCAAGTTTCCATTAATTTCACTACTAGGAATATTCGAATCCCAAACAAACTGAAGATTGAAAGATTGTATGCTTACCGATGCAGACCCAAGATAAATAATTGAACCTTTTGATTTAAAAAGAATATTATAAATAATTCTTCTAACTATCGTTGGTTCTCAGGGAATACCGATAATAAAAAATTATACACACTAAAACACACTTGTGATAGAGAGAAAAAATGATTTTCATAACCTCAAAAACTCCTGATCTCCCAAGGTTTACAGTAATATAAAATGCAAGGCGAAATTCAAATGGGACTCAAAACATAAACGGATAAAAAACTAGGACATAAACAAAGTCCAACAAAAACTAAAAATAACAGAAAAAGTTAAAGTACTCATAGAATAAGGCGTATTGGGCTGAACGGCGACCCAAACCGCCTATAACGTTTGTAGAAATGTGCTCCTCGATCCAATGGTTTGACTGGTCATACGCCTAAACAAAACCTTCTAACTCAAGTTATAGTCATTTCAGTGAAGCTGTACAAACGATTCTGAGCCTTTAAATATAAAATAGTTTTGCTGCTTCACAGTTGGACCCGCACCATTTACCTATAGAATTTATTTATCTATAATAACACAACCTTAGCTACAATTTTTAAGACCTTTGATATTGGCCACTAAGCTTTTTTCTTTTATATAAATTTTAAAAAATCAACTTAAATAATGGTACCCATTCATTATAATTTTGAAACGTAGTAGTTTTCTTATTCTTTTTTTTTAAAGTTTTTATAATGACTAGTCTAGTATATTTAGTATTTTAATTTTCAAAATAATTTTCATTTTTTATAATAATTTTCTTTCAAATCTCGGTTTTGATCCCCGTATTTTGCAAATTGACTCCACTTGATTACCAACGTTTATTTTGTCTCCATTTGAGTACCAAATTTTAAAAAAGTTGTCTGTTTCAGTCCTTTTGACTAACGGTGTTAACATTTTCTGTTAAATTTTTTAAAAAGACCAAAATACCCCTAAGGGCTATAAAAATATCACCATCTCCACCACACACCACATACCACCACCACCACACACACACCACTGCCACCACACACCACCGCCACCACACACCACCGCCACCACACACCACCGCCACCACACACCACCATGGAAAAGCTGTCGATTGGCTGATTAAGAAAGCTAAAACCGCCATTGATAAGCTCGCAGAGCTTTCGCCATGGAAGCCCACTGCAACAAAGAACCCTAATTCCACTTCTTCTGCGAATTTTGAGCAGAACCCTGATCAATTGGATCGATTTGAGCAACACCCAGATGATAGAATTGTTGATAATCAATTGGGGAATTCTCAAGATTTGAGCTTTTTATCTCCGTCGCTTGATTCGGACTCAATTGCTGATACGAGGGCAGCCACAATCAATAGCCAAAACACAAAACACCTACACAAAGGTAGATCTGAAAACCCTAAAAGGGGATCGTAGAGATAGAGAAACAGAGGTGGTCACACAACCATCATCAACACAGCCAACGGCTAGAAGACCGCCACCTGCCCTGCCTCAACCACAAAGGGAGACAGAGCGGCAACAGCCTCCAACGCCACCACCAGTGTCTCACGCAACAACTCTCGTCGCCTCAAGCCCTCTTTATAAAGAAAAAAAGGGCACAAGAGCACATCTGATTACGGATGCCTACGGAAACATGATTATGGAAGGTAGATCTGAAAACCCTAAAAGGGTATTGAAGAGATAGAGAAGAAAGGTGATCGCACCACCACCATGAACACCGTCAATGGCCAGAAGACCGCCACTTGCTCCGCCTCAACCACAAAGGGAGGCAGGGCAGCAACAGCCTCCACCGCCACTGCCATACGCGGTGGTGCATCCACTCTTGCTGCCTCAACAGCCCTTTTCTCTAAAGAAGAAAAGGGAACAGGATCACAAATAAGATAATAATAAAGATTGAGAAGCACTAATACCATAAAGGTGGAGTGTGTCGGCGGTGGTGGTGGTGTGTGGTGTGGTGGTGTGTGGTGGTGGTGGTGGTATGTGGTGTGTGGTGGAGATGGTGATATTTTTATAACCCTTAGGGGTATTTTGGTCTTTTTAAAAAAATCTAACAGAAAATGTTAACACCGTTAGTCAAAAGGACTGAAACAGACAACTTTTTTAAAATTTGGTACTCAAATGGAGACAAAATAAACGTTGGTACTCAAGTGGAGTCAATTTGCAAAACACAGGGACCAAAACCGTGATTAACTCTAATTTTTTTAAAAAACGAAATTTATGTTTGTCTTTAACTTTTATTTGTCAATGTTTTCATAAAAGTTTGTTGAAAACATAGTTGTATTCAATTCAAGTTTTTTTCTTTTATTTTTTTGCATTATATTTACGATAGAGTGTGACTTTTATGACAAAGTACACTTTTGGAGTTTTATGCACGATGATGCTCACTTTTAAGGGAGTAGATGTCAAAGTTTTACGAAGGTGTGACAACCGTTGTGACATGTTCCGGTGTCTTTCTTGATGCATTATGTCACACGCTCAAAATCTACCGGTGAGTTTTTACTGCTAGCCGTGTGACAAAACATGAACTCAGACATATTCATATCAAACAACATTATATGCGATTTAAAATAAGCGTTTGATCATAACGCAGAGTAAAACACCACTTTTAGTGTAATCAATGTGAAAGTGTAAACGTTTGAAAAACAATGAGCAATAAATGCGCAAAAACAAAGCGCCCAAAGAAAAGTGGTAAATGTAAATGAACGTACTTTCGAATGATAAAAATGATGCATGAACCTTAGATGTGAAACCCTAGCCTTAAGCGTGCCAGTAACAAGAGAAGACATGCTAAAATTATCAACACAATATTGGTGAGTTTACATGTTTAAAACAGTAAATATGCCTGAGCGTTTGCTTGGTAAAAGTAAACAAAGGTGTACAATAGGTAGCTAGCCTATATATCGAGTTACGTAGCATTTCGAACCGAAGATGGCTGTTTGTGAGTTGCTTTTCCTTCCGCCATGTCTTATCACAAAACAATGGCAAGTGTCTAGGTCAATTAAACAACAGTTCGACATCCAGTCGAGTTAGCGCGACTAACGCAGGTGGGGTTTGTCAAACCCAGTAGTCTACTCAAAATTATCTAGCTAGTTTGATATTAATGGTTCGAGTGTGTAAGGACTTGTGTGATAATGTTTGCACTACAGTAACAAGTGATATAATAATAATATTAAAACCAGATAAATAGAAATAGTTTGCATGCTTCTCCCCCAAAACGAAAAATAAGTAAAACTAGGGCCGTAAAAACTCATCTTAGATGTGTAGGAAAACATGAAATGTAAAAGCTGAAAGAAAATCATTACCTAACAAATGTATGTCCATCAGTGTGTGTACATAATGGTCAAGATGAACCCTATTGTATCCAAACAACGTTACCGTTAGCGTGTTCGAGAAATGTTTGACATGTTTAACCAAGTTGACTTTGTGACCCAAGTTGACTTTTGTTTACCAAAGTTGAATGAACTGACCCGACAACCCATTGGTGACTCAAATAAGTAAAAATATATTTAGTTATGTCAAATAGCTCAAATAATGATTTACATAAGTTTATATCGGAAATCTATTTTTGAAAAGTTTTCTATTTTTGGAAAGTATGACATCGTGACACATGTGCAATCCATTTTAAGATCATGAATCATATCACAATAACCATCTCAATATATATAACACATCAACAATTATCCATAACATGTTAACATAACCAGAAAACTTCATCATGCCCAAAGTGTTTTAATTTAAAACATAAAGACACAAGTTGCACAAATTTCATCCAAACCTCCCAACATATTCCTAAGATAATTTCAAAATCAATCACATTATAATATCATATTCTACACATATCATATTCAACATTCATCACATCAAGTCATAAAAGTTCACATAAATAGCAAGCATGTTCATACGATGCGTTTTTCACCATTCGGTTATTCCCAATCCATTCTTAAGCCCTAAACATCATATAAAAATTATCACATCTCACCAAACATGCATAAATCAAACTAACGTACCCAAAAAGTTTCCTTTAATGAAAAGTACTTGAAAACCAAGCCAAAATCAAAAGTTCAAAACGTGAATTTTCTTTCAGCAGCATCAACTAACATCCAAGAACTATCAATTCATTCCAATTTCATCAACATTATACAATTTCTACAAAGCCCCAAATTAAAGTTTCCTTTATAAGTAAGTCTCGGTTTTTTTATCAAAATAATATAATTTCACAAAATCAATCCGTACAAACCTCATTATATTAAATACTAACACATAGTCCATCGTCAATTTCAATCAATTTTAAGTTTTGACTTGTTTGGATCATCTATGGCTTATGTTCGTCATGAAGATCAAAGAATATGAAATCAAACATAAAAACTTACTTGAAATGCTTAGATGATCATCCCTAGTACACGTTTGATGCAATAAAGGATGGAAATCACCACTATGCAAGAACAAGATCAAAGAAGGTGTGCTTTGTGTGTGTGTGTCATTAGTTGTGAAAAACTTGAAGGGAAAGGGGAAGGGTACTACCATAAGGTGATTAGGGCTGGGGGGCTGGGTTCTATATAATTTTTAACAAGAATGACCCCTGCATTTTTATAAAATCGTTTTAAAACTACGCGATTTAACTTTTTCAACACCAAAACCACAAAATACTCACATAAAATCAAATAAACATTTATAACATGAAATAATAGTTATTTTCTAGTTCAATTTTATTTTACTAATTTTTAGGCTTTAAAAGCCGAAAAAGCGCAAAAACGCGTAAATACAAGAAAAAATCCAATTTTCAAAAATAAGCTAACCATTTGATCACATAAACACATAACACATAATTTCATACCAAATTCGATTGTTTGAAAACTATTTTGACAAATCACCAACGTTCGGGGTCAGACGCGTGTGCGATTCGGCAATTCTTCGAATTACTGTTACGTGGAATGTTTGTAAATGTTTGTGCAACAAACGATGCATTTAAGTAAACAATTTAAATTCATGTATGATTGGAACACCATGTTCGTGTTAATCAGAAAGTGACCTGAAACTGTCTGGGTCACACAATAGGGTTTTACGTTGGAATAATCGTCGCTATGACGTGTTTTTATATTCATTTTTTATATTTGAGGTCGTGGTGGATTCCTTAAATACCTTGATTACTAAGATGTGTCATAGTGAAAATAAATTTTTAGTGTATCTTAAGGAGTGGATTACATAAAAAGAATTATGTTTTAGAAGTGGATGTACGCTTCTATAAATTTTAGTGATCACTCCTTCAATACCTTGATTACTAAGATGTTTCATAGTGAAAATAAAATTTTAGTGGATCTTAAGGAGTGGATGTAAGCTTCTATAAATCTTATGTTTCGCATGATAGATTTCTATTTATCATCAAACTTGTTTACTTATTGTTTTAGAACTAGAAGTATTAGACTATATTATTATTATAGGGTTATTAGTACGAACATACGAGACCGGTTAGGTTTTTAGGGTTTTATTATGAATGCTATTTAATATAACCAAACCTATCAATAATATAACCAAACCCATTCAAGAACCGTTTCACTCTCAAGCATCGGAAGTTCCGATGGTGACTCGTCAAGTATCTGTGATTACCTATCCAGAATCTCCAATTGCTGAAGCATAGTTTTCACCATTTTTCAGCAGATGAAATCATCATCCCTCATCATCTTTTTCACCAAACTACTCTTCTATGAACTTCTTTAAAAATTGATACGCTAAAGGGTCTATAGACAAAATTCTCTTCATAAAGAAAGTTGAATAGAATATCATTTAGGTGCAAGTATATATGGATGATATTATATTTGGTTCTACAAATGAGAGATTGTGTAAAGAATTTGAGAGTTTCATGAAATCAGTTTGAAATAAGTTCAATAGGAGAACTCACTTTTTTCTTGGGACTACAAGTGAAACAAACACCTGATGGTATCTTCATAAATCAATCTAAATATGTTCAAGACATCTTAGTGAGATTTCAAGCTACTAATGTTAAAACTGCTAAAACCTTAATGTCTAGGACATGTTCACTAACTCATGTTCTTAAGGGGTAAGCAGTAGATAAATAACACTATAGAGCAATCATTGGATCTCTCATATATCTCACAACCAGCAGACAAGATATTATGTTTGTCGCATGTCTTTGCTCAAGACTCCAAGCCACTCTAAAAGTGTTACACATGATAGCTGCCAAGAGAATTTTGAAGTATCTTAAAGTGGAACCTAAGTTGGGATTATCGTACCCTAAAAGTACCGACTTCAATCTCCATGCATATACGAATAATGATTATGTAGGATGCAACATCAAAAAGAAATCCACCTTAGGAGGACGTCAATTTATATGGGGAAGATTGGTTCATGGCAATGCAAGAAGCAAACCTCTGTGTGTACATCAACTTCTGAAGCCAAGTACATTGCTGCCTCTAATTGTTCTGCTCGAGATTATGGATTCAAACTCAAATTAGAGATTATGGAGTAACCTTCATGAACACTCCCATTCATATTGACAACAACAGTGCTATCTCAATCACCAACAACGTGTTCAACACTCAAAGATAAAACATATTAATATCAAATATCATTTTATTCAAGATTATGAATAAAAGAACATTATTAAATTAGTTAAAGTTCATACAAATGAACAATATGCATATCTTTTCACAAAAAACATTTGATAAAAAAAGGTTTAAATATCATATATATGCTATTGAAATGATAAACTTTGAATAATTTATAATCTTATTAATATTATAAAAAATGAAATCTAATAAAAATTTGTGAAAAATTTATTTCCTTGATAATAAAACTTTTCATCTGCCGAATTTTGTGATTCGGCATATATGAGTACTTCGCCACTTGTCTTACAAAAGATTCGGTAGGACCCACTTTTATCTTCCGATAAGTAGTGGTTTTGTATTTCTCCTTGCAAAGATTGTTCCTTCATCATAAAACCGTCAGATTTATATTTACGATGGTACAAATTTTAAAATAATACTACTATATATTATCCTCGAACTGTAAATCGACTCTTCTTCCTATCATTTTCGTCATCTACCTTTAAATGTTACCAAAAACCTTCATCTTTCCAAAACTCTACACAAACTCATAATATTTTCAATTGGTCATTGAAAACCTAAAATTCCAACCAAATCACAACATTGTTGCTTCACTTGAACCCATTGGTGATTTACTATACGACCCTGTGCTTAACTTCCTTCGCAATATCAACTATGCTTTTGCCATTTCTGTCGACCTAGTGATTTGTGTATCACATATTCAACAATTTTGGAACACACGTTTTATTTAAAGAGAACAAGGAACCAAAGTCCTAATAGATATTATGCAAGGACTAAAGATAACCATTTCTTGCGCTAAGATTCGACAACATCTTAGGCTATATGATGCAAATGGAGAATCTTCCTTCTCTAAAGAACTAGTGAGCATCATATTCAAAGAAACGGGATATGAAGGACCTCTTTCAACGACCACCTTCTACGAATCAATGGTATATCATAACTGGAGAATAATAATTCATATCTTTTTACATTGCTTGTCAAACAAGTCTGGTGGATGGGATCAACTTCCATTGGATTTAGTAGGAGCTATTCATATACTTGTAAAATAACAAAGTTATAATTTTTCAAACTTTATCTTTAAAATCTTTGTTAAAATATAAATACTACTACATATTCAAGTTTTTAATGTACCCAATATTTATTCAACTGATCTTAAATAATTAATTAGGTAATAAGCTAAAACTTAATGATATATGCATGCACTGTGAACTTTAAACAAAGCCATTTTTATAAACTTCAAGGCTACTCCAAAATAATTTTCGGGCCAAGTAACCCATCTATATGCTAGAGGTTGCTAGCCTCAGGGTGGCAACATGGATATACCTTCCACTATTGATCCCACACACTCCACATCAAAGCAAAAAATGATTAAAAAAAGTGAATCCTTACATCATCTACTAAGAAGATGCAGGCTCATATATCTCCTCCACCAAATAAAGCAAGGCTAGATACTCGGGTCACAGCTAAACTAAAGGTGGAAGCCCTACCAAAACAAAGCTCCAAGAAAAATGTTTCTCTTCCTTCTTCTGACCAGACCCACACAAAGCCCACCGGCTCTCAATTAAAGTCTCAACACTATTGAAACAACATTCTGAGAATCCGACCAAGATGAACACTCAGAAGGTGATGGTACAAATATCATTAACTAGGGATATGATTTAAAAGCTGAGAGGTACGTCATTGAAAGAAGGAATAGGTTCAAGTCCTTCTTTTTGACCGAGTTAGAAGTTCTAAATCTCTACTCTGAATGTGACATCCGTCACCGAAATGTCCGTCATTCAACGTGACTTCCGTTAACCTTTCTGTGATCATTCATTCCTTATCTTTATAAACTATTCGTGTGTACATTATTCTTACTTATTACATGTTGCTTGTGTCCTCGTTATTAGCGTTGCTATTATTTTAGAAATCTTTACAATCATCATTATCGTTACTATTAAACCTATCGTTATTTATTATTATTATTGTTATTAATAAGACCATTTTTTAGTTATTAATACCATTATTTACATTTTATCATTAATATAACTAACCGATTTAAGGTCGTTTTTAACTGAAAACAAACTTGGGAACTCGGGGGTAAAGTGCAGGGACCAAATGTGACATTTTGCCAAACTAGGGTTGGGTATATATACCCCATTTCCAGCCCTAGCCTCCATTTCATCTTCTTCTTCATCTTCTTCTTCTTCCACTTTTCTCTTCCTCCTTGCACCAAAACCGCCCCTTTCTTCGCGTTTTCACCGGCAAGGCCTCGGCTACAGCTGAGTCTACTCTATTCTTGCAGGTAGACGACCTTGGTCATCCCTTTTCTTTCTTGTCTTTCTACTGTCCTCGAAGGGTTTCGGGTGCTCGGGGCCAACCTGAGCACATGAGGTCGTGTGGGTGCGTGTGATGTCCTTTTGTGCGTTCTTCTGGTTGGTGTGTGTGTGAAATATGTTTCTGGAAGTGCTTGTGGTGTAATTCTCATGCACGGAGCAACCGAAGGCTGCTCTTCACTTCTGAAGTCGCGATTCTGCTGTTCTGACGACTTGGTCTGCCGTGCGATTGAGCCGTGCGATTAGGTGTGTCGTGCGACTGAGTCGTGCGAATGTGGCTATCGTGCGACTGAGTCGTGCGACTGGGTGTGTCGTACGACTGAGTTGTGCGAGTGTGTGTATGAGTGCGATTGAATCCTGCGGATGAATGAATGCGTGCGATTGAGTTAATGCGATCGAATGGATGCGTGCGATTGAGTCCTGCGGATGAATGTGTACGATTGTGCGTGTGTCGCACGACTGAATGCCTAGTCGCACGATTGGAGGTTCAGTCGTACAAATGAAGTCGATTCATACGAATGAAGGTTGATTCGTGCGTATGGATGTTGAGTCGTGCGATTGAGTGCTGTGTGGTAGATTGAATGCCAAATCGCCCAAATTAGGTTTGGTTGTAAAACTCATGGTTATGTGATTTTGCTTACTTATAACTGTATACACGGTATTCCACAAAACTATTATGCAGCGTCAATTTACTTACTTTTTAAACCTGCGAGCTCACCAACAATTTTTGCTGACCATTTTGAGCATATCTTTTCAGGTGACAATGATAATTGAAGATCTAGGTGTGCTGCCTTAGTGGAGACCCTAGGATGCATTTTGAGACTATACAATACTTGACAAACATTCTTTTGAAACATTGTATTCTGATTACATACAATTATTCTTTTGGCTACTTGTTCCTGGGTTGTGGGAAATACAATACAATGATACTATTTTTGGTTATATGATTCATTTACAAGTTTATGCTTATGGCTATGTTGTCGTGAATATTTGCTAAACACAACACAAGTCTCCTTTGTGTCGGGTGTTGTCATGACACGCTTTATCATCTATTACATATATTGCATCTCTATTGGCAACAGTGTGTTATGACGATCCCGTCTCGTTACATCCCCATGTTTCCGCTTTCAGCGGGGGTGTGACAGACTGGTATCAGAGCCATTGGTTTTAGAGAATTAGGCAAATTACTTGACCTAGACTATAAACTAGGAACCTTCATGTAGAATGCATGCTAGGATTGGCTTGCATCTGATATTACATGTATGTTCCTCTATACTTGTTCTTTATCTCTATGTCATGTTATCTGACCATCCTGAGGAAGGCACTATTACTCTTACTCTTTCCTCACGGGATGCCTTCTACTGGAATCTTCCATTCCTATGCACGTCGTATTATACTATTAGTTTGGGATACCCAACCTGAAGGGATCTTCACAGATAACGCGAAGCGTTGATCTCGGATATTGAGTCCGACCCTGAGATAGTTATGCCTGAAGTCTCGAAAGAAGAAGGGATAGGCAACTTTTGTAGAACAATTGTGATTGTGAGCTTGGATTCTATTTGTTATAATGGACTACTATTGGAATACTATTGGTTCATGGACATGAGAACTTACATGATCTGCGCTTGATGAATGGTGTTGATACTATGATGTTAACTCGGGTAGATGAAGCTGAGCGGGGGACCATGCAAGGCAAATTACCATTACGGGTGCGCACGTAATTGCAATTTGCAGTGCATGGGAAGCCTGGCTAATCTTACCATGAGGTAACGATGATGGTAGTACAAGTCTTCCATTCTATACCTTAGGGCACTAGAATTATAATTCTAGTAAGACTTTGCTAATGATGATAAAACATTCATAACCTCTACTATTACTTATGTCCTGTTCTACTTGGAGCCTTCATGAGATTTCAATAATGATATTAGTCATATTCCCTATGAAACATTACTATGTCTAGCATTTCAGTAAACTATGGAACTAACTAAATGCTTAGAATGAATGTGGACTCCAAAGAAATATAGAAGAGTGATGATACTCCCTACACATACATTACGTTGTTCATTGGGATGATGTTAAGGATAATCGGATGTCATGTAACCGGTTTAACCATCGTTCTCGGTATATCGTGGATGTGGTGGGAACGTTGTGGGGAACCCTATATAGAAGCGTCATCGATACCAAGAATGTGCTTGAACTGGGCTACGTGATGATCTTGATTGACTGGAGCATGAAATGTTGGAACTTGATGAGTGGGATTAAATGTGTCTTTTAAAGTGACTAAAGTTTACATGTTTACTCCTTTTGTGATTAGAAGATGCCGCCTCGAAGAGTCACCCGTAGTACAAATCACGAAGGTGAGACCCCACAGGGCAGAGGTAGAAGTAGGCCACCAAGAACAGCTGGTGGTCCTGCCGACAACAATCAGGGAACTGAAAACCCCGATATAGCTGCCATGATCGCTCAGCAGCTAGCCGCACTGATTCCTACGATAGTGACCCAAGTGAGTGACACTCTTCTGAATCATAATCTCCATGGGGATAACGATACTAACAATGAGCATAACTAACGAACAGGGGAAGATACTGAGAATGGTGGAACAGCTGGTAATGAAACTGGGGTTGTTAATACGAGATGGGAATGTTCTTACAAGGAGTTTGTGGCCTGTAAACTGAAGGAATTTGACGGGAAGGGCGGAGCGATAGCTCTAACAAGGTGGCTTGAGAAGATGGAGGCAGTGATCGATATCAGCGGGTGCCTCGACAGCCAGAAAATTAAGTATGCCACGTGTTCACTACAGGGCAAGGCACTAACTTGGTGGAACACACAGATTCAAGCGAGGGAAGAGAATCAGTAATGCAAATGACTTGGGATGAGTTTAAAGCATTAATCACCGAAGAATACTATCCACTCAATAAGATGTAGAAGCTGGAACAGGAGTTCTAGAATCATGCTATGGTAGGAGCTGGGCACGCAGCTTACACTGATCGTTTTCATGAGTTGGCAAGACTAGTTCCACATCTGATCACTCCGGAATCTAAAAGGATCGAAAGGTACATCTGGGGACTTGTGCCTCAAATCCGGGTGATGGTAACAGCAGCAACCCCTCCTACTATTCAGAGTGAATTCTGAAGGCTGGTACGTTAACAGATGTGATGGTGAGAACTGGGGTTCTGGGGAAAGGAGTAGAGAAAAGAAAGGACGTTGGAGAAGCAAGCCAGTTGAGTGCCAGGAGATTCAACAAAAGGGCCAAGACAACCAGAAATTTTGTAGCCGTGATGCAAGGCAAGAGGGAATACGTTAGGCCGCACTCCAAATGTGATAGGTGTAACTTCCATCATCCCCCAGCGATGCAGTGCTGGGTGTGTGTGAACTGTAGACGCCCGGGGCACCTAGCGAAAGATTGTAGAGTAGCGCCAAATCTGGTTGCGCCTGTTAATGCGGTTAACCCTGCAGGGAATGCTAGGGTTTGCTATGAGTATGGAAACCCGGGTCACTACCGAAACATGTGCCCCAGACTGAATCGGGTGCAGGGTCAGCAAGAAAACAACCAACCACAGGTGATGGCCATAGCCGGTAACCAAGGCCAAGGGAATCAGGAAATGCTGCCAGAGGACGTGCGTTCGTTATTGGAGAAAATGACGCCCGTCAGGACCCGAATGTCGTTACGGGTACGTATTTGCTCAACTACCACTTTGCATGTATATTGTTTGATACTGGAGCAGACAATAGTTTTATATCTTCTGAATTTGCTCACATGCTTGCCTTTAACCCTAGTAGGCTAGAAACTAGCTACTCCGTAGAAATGGCCAACGGTAGAGTTGTACAGGCCGATGAGATTATTGGAAAGTGCTCGATGATATTGGAAAACCATGCCTTCGATATAGACTTAATACCTTTTGAGCTGGGAAGTTTCGATGTGATTGTGGGAATGGATTGGTTGTCGAAACACGGGGCTGAGATTGTTTGTTGGGAGAAAGTAGTACGAATCCCCATGCCAGACGGGGAGGTACTTAGGATTCAAGGAGAACGATCGGGAGGAACCCTAAAGCTTATCTCTTGTATGAAGACACGTCGATGTTTACGAAAGTAGTGTAACGCGTTTCTGGCCCATGTAGTGGAAAAGAAAGAAGAGGACAATAAGCTGGTAGATATTCCTGTAGTACGAAACTCTCCGGATGTGTTCCCTGACAAATTGTCACGTTTGCCTCGTCCACGCCAAGTGGAATTTCATATAGAGTTGTTTCCTGGAGCTACACCGGTAGAAAAGGCGTCGTATCGGTTAGCACCCTCAGAAATGCAAGAGTTGTCTAGTCAATTACAGGAAGTACTGGAGAAAGGTTTTATCCGGCCGAGTCACTCACCATGGGGAGCACCGGTATTATTTGTCAAAAAGAAAGATGGATCGTTCCGTATGTGCATCGATTATCGCGAGCTGAAGAAATTGACCATGAAGAATCGATATCCTCTTCCCAGGATCGACGATCTGTTTGATCAGTTACAAGGAGCCTCATATTTCTCCAAGATCGACCTTCGTTCGGGATACCATCAACTAAGGGTTTTCGAGGATGACATACCAAAGATAGCGTTTAGAACTCGTTATGGGCATTACGAGTTCTTGGTCATGCCGTTCGGATTGACTAACGCACCGGTTGTGTTTATGGACCTGATGAATCGGGTATGTAAACCTTACTTGGATAAGTTCGTGATCGTATTTATAGACGATATACTTATCTACTCCCGATCGAAAGAGGACCATGAGGGACACCTTCGGGCAATACTGAGTTTATTACAAGAAGAAAAACTTTTCGCTAAGTTCTCGAAGTGCGAGTTTTGGCTGCGAGAAGTGAAATTTTTGGGACACGTGGTGAACGAAAATAGGATTCATGTGGATCCTGGAAAGATTGAAGGAGTGAAGAAATGGGAAGCACCCCAAACTCCTCCAGAAATACGGTAATTCTTAGGATTGGCCGGATACTATCGACGTTTCATCGCGAATTTTTTAAAGATCACTCAGCCATTGACACTGCTGACTCAGAAAGACAAGAAGTTTGATTAGGGACATGCACAAGAACAAGCGTTCCAAACACTGAAAGAAAGTTGTGCAATGACACCGATATTGTCCCTCCTAGACGGAACTGATGATTTTGTGGTGTACTGCGATGCTTCACATCAAGGATTGGGTTGTGTGTTAATGCAGAAGGATAAGGTGATTGCCTACCCTCACGACAATTTAAGGTGCACGAAAAGAACTATATGACTCATGACCTGGAGTTGGACGCTGTGGTATTTGCACTCAATATATGGAGGCATTACCTGTATGGAACTAAGTGCATCATTTACACGGATCATAAGAGCCTCCAACATATCCTGGATTAGAAGGAACTTAATACGCGTCAGCGACGTTGGGTAGAACTACTTAGTGACTACGACTGTGAAATCCGGTATCATCCGGGGAAAGCAAACGTGGTGGCTGATGCTTTAAGCCACAAAGAACGTGTGAAACCACTACGTGCTCGAGCATTAGGATTGACTATTCAAATGAATCTGAAAGCCCAGATCCTAATTGCACAAAGTGAGGCGTTGAAAGAAGAAAACATTGCGGGAGAAGAATTTCGAGGGTTGGATAAACAAATGATTTGCAAGGAAGATGGCTTACAGTATTTCATGGATCGTATATGGGTACCCAAATGGGGAGATATTCGTACCCTAATCATGGATGAAGCGCACAAGACACAATATTCTTTTCGTCCTGGTGTAGACAAGATGTACCACGATCTCAAAGATTTGTATTGGTGGCCAGGCATGAAGAAAGACATTGCTATGTATGTAAGCCGATTCTTGACGTGCTTGAAAGTTAAAGCTGAACATCTGAAACCATCAAGATTATTACAACAACTTGAAATCCTTAATTGGAAATGGGAAAATATAGCTATGGACTTTATTACCAAACTTCCTAGAACGAGTAGCCGGTACGACTCGATATGGGTCGTAGTGGATCGGATGACAAAGTCATCTCATTTCTTGCCGATCCGAAAAGACTACAAAATGGATAAGTTGGCGAGATTGTATATAAAGGAGGCCGTGACAAGGCACGGAGTGCCGGTGTCGATCATATCCGACAGTGACAGCCGATTTACTTCACGATTTGGCAGACACTGCAGAAAGCGATGGACACTCGATTAGATATGAGTATCGCCTATCACCCGCAAACATAAGGCCATAATGAACGAACAATACAAACATTGGAAGACATGATCAGGGCTTGTGTAATTGATTTTGGTGGTAGCTGGGACACTCATCTACCATTGATTGAGTTCTCTTACAACAACTGCTACCATACGAGCATTAGATGCGCTCCATTTGAAGCATTATATGGGAGGAAATGTAGATCCCAGTTTGTTGGGCATAGATTGGTGAAAGCCAGTTGACAAGCCCAGAGATCATTCAGGAAACAACAGACAAGATTTTCCAGATCAAAGACAGACTAAAAGCAGCCAGAGATCGCCAAAGAGCTACGCCGACAACCGTCAGAAACATCTGGAATTCAACGTGGGAGATTTCGTTTTACTTAAAGTCCCTCCATGTAAAGGGATTGTACGATTTGGAAAGAAAGGGAAGTTAGCCTCGAGATACGTAGGACCATTCGAAATCACGGAAAGAATTGGTCCAGTGGCGTACCGATTGAGGTTGCCATCAGAACACAGTGGTGCACACAATACATTTCACGTGTCAAACCTCAAGAAGTGCTTGGTGGATGAAACTCTTCATGTACCAATTGAGGAAATCCAGATTGACAAAAAGCTTCATTTTGTCGAAGAACCTATAGAGATCATGGACCGAAAGGTCAAACAATTAAGGCGCAGCAAGATACCGATCGTCCGCGTGAGATGGAACTCCAAACGAGGACCAGAATTCACTTGGGAAAGGGAAGACCAGATGAAACTCAAGCACCCGCACCTATTCGTGGATGACACTCTAGTACCAAACTCCAACTGAATTTCGGGACGAAATTCTCTCAACTGGGGATACTGTGACATCCGTCACCGAAAGGTCCGTTATTCAACGTGACCTCTGTTAACCTTTCTGTGATCATTCATTCCTTATCTTTATAAACTATTCGTGTGTACATTATTCTTACTTATTATCATGTTGCTTGTGTCCTCGTTATTAGCATTGCTATTATTTTAGAAATCTTTACAATCATCATTATCGTTACTATTAAACTTATCGTTATTTATTATTATTGTTATTAATAAGACCATTTTTTAGTTACTAATACCATTATTTACATTTTATCATTAATATAACTAACCGATTTAAGGTCATTTTTAACTGAAAACAAACTTCGGAACTCGGGGGTTAAGTGCAGGGACCAAATGTGACATTTTACCAAACTAGGGTTGGGTATATATACCCCATTTCCAGCCCTAGCCTCCATTTCATCTTTTTCATCATTTTCTTCATCTTCCACTTTTCTCCTCCTCCTTGCATCAAAACCGCTCCTTTCTTCGCGTTTTCATCGGCGAGGCCTCGACTACAACTGAGTCTACTCCATTCTTGCAGGTAGACGACCTTGGTCGTCCCTTTTCTTGCTTGTCTTTCTGCTTTCCTCAAAGGGATTCGGGTGCTCGGGGCCAACCCGAGCACATGAGGTCGTGTGGGTGTGCGTGATGTCTTTTTGTGCGTTCTTCTAGTTGGTGTATGTGTGTGAAATGTGTTTCTGGAAGTGCTTGTGGTGTAAATCTCGTGCATGGAGTAGCCGAAGGCTGCTCTGCACTTCTACAGTCGTGATTCTGCTGCTCTGGCGACTGGGTGTGCCGTGCGATTGAGCCGTGCGATTGAGCCGTGCGATTGAGCCGTGCGACTGGGTGTGTCGTGCGACTAAGTCATGCGACTGTGTCTATCGTGCGACTGAGTTGTGCGACTGGGTGTGTTGTGCGACTGAGTCGTGCGAATGTGTGTATACGTGCGATTGAGTCCTTCGGATGAATGAATGCGTGCGATTGGGTTAATGCGACCAAATGGATGTGTGCGATTGAGTCCTACGGATGAATGTGTGCGATTGTGCGTGTGTCGCACGACTGAATGCCTAGTCGCACGAATGGAGGTTCAGTCGTACGAATGAAGCCGATTCGTACGAATGAAGGTTGATTCGTGCGTATGGATGTTGAGTCAGGCGATTGAGTGTTGTGTGGTACGATTGAATGTCAAATCGCACGAATGAAGGTCCATTCATACGAATATAGCTGATTCGTACGAATGAAGGTTGATTCGTGCGGATGGAGTGTTGAGTCGTGCATCTGGTCCTATCGCGGGACTGGAGTTGTTGTGTATGACTTTCTTCTTGTGTGCTGTAAGTCCCCGTTCCCGGGCACCTCACAGCTGGTCTTCATCGCACTTAAAACACATCTTTATATAATCTTTACTAAGATCATGCAGTGGAAACTTTAAAATAACTTTTCAATTTACTATAAATGCTTTGGCCAGTTAATACAACGTTCATCAATTACAAAATATATATTGTTGCATTACATCACAAAAGCATTATACAAAAGAATGCCATCCCAATAGAGCTGAGTAGCCGCTTCGCGCCATCCTCAGCAACACTACCTGCCAACTAGAAACACATAAAAGTTAGCGTTGCTGAGTGAGTTCTAGTTTTATAATAAAACATACTTTACTTTCATTTAAAACCGTTTCTTTACTCTTATGCTATCACACATCATACGTACACATAGATAATATCATTATTATCTTCATCATTCGTTATCTTTGTTTCTATATAGATCTTGTCACACTTTACCCTCTTCACGGCATGCAACCATAATTACGGAGGTCGAGTGACAAGGATACTGTTTCATACTTTATCATTATACTCTTCCGTTCATTACTTTCGTTCGTTCATTCTTTAACTTTCTTTCATTCTTATACATCTTTAACTTTCTTACTCTTTCATCTTTACTTCTTCTCTTTACATCACCCATAAACCCTACCTTTCTGTATCGTGATACTGGACCTAGGCCTATCATAGACCTTTTATAACGGTGCATCGCACCTCCTAGCCACAGTACCTAAGATTGAGTTTAGGGGTACTATCACTATATACAATACCTTTCTGTATCGTGGTGCTGGACCTAGGCCTATCATAGACCTTCTATATCGGCGCATGTGACAACCTTAGAAATAAGGTTAGACGAACATATATCTTAAAGAAAAGTTTTAAATTTCGACTAACACCATATGAATATTATTTAGTAAATTACATTATTATTTAGTATATATATGAATGTCATGCATTTATATTTTTCGTACACATGTTGCATGCATGTATATATATAGAATTTACGTATGCATGTTTGCATGCATGTATACATATATGGAATTTAAGTATACATGTGTATATTTTTGCATGTATATATATATTCTACTTATACATGTATATAAATGTATGTTTTTGCGTGTATATATATACACATATAATTTAAAATTATGGTTACCTATGCTAATATATATGTGTGTTATAGGCGAGCATGCTCGCGAAAGTTTACGTATGCATGTATAATTACCAAATGATAGATTGCCAAATACATTTCAAGCCTTTCAATGATCACAATGTACCATGATACTTTGATACAAAAGGAATTTAACATCCACACAAACAAATTAAACCTTAAACCCATAAACCTTGACATAACTGAATCTTAAAACTCGGTCCATTAAACCAAACCGAACCCGACCACCCTCACACCTCTCGGTTTTGATTGAAGCTTGCCACCTTGCACACCTTGTTGTTCAAACACCTTTCATGATTTTCGACACCTATCACCAAAGGGCCTTCAAGAACTTGCCACCTAAGTTACCTATAGCTCAACTAATCAAAGCTATACTAGCTTAGACACCATCCTATGGATCTAGAGAAGCTATGACTAATTCCTTATATATGCAAGTTCTCGGCCAAAGGACTATCACACACATTCACCTCTTGGTTAGTTCACAAACACAACACACCATAACCTCATAACTCTCGGTTTCTACACAACCTCCAACAACCGCGACCACCACCATCTTGCTCCCCTATCTCCCAAGCACCACCATCACCACCCGTAACCATCATCACCATCACACCTGTAACCATCATCACCATCACCACCCGTAACCATCATCACTACCACCACCCGTAACCATCATCACCATCACCACCCATAACCATCATCACCATCACCACCCGTAACCATCATCACCATCACCATCCGTAACCATCATAATCATCACCATCCACCACCTTTGTTCTTTCTCTCCTGATTCCTTTGAACACCACCACCACCTCTCGGATTCAAAGCATCAAAGCACTCGGTTTCCACAAAACAAGCAAACAACATCATCAAGTTTACTTCCAAGGTTATAGCCTTTAACTATCTACAATTAAAATACCAAACTATATGTGTTTGATAAACACATATACAATTAAGTCTTGGTAAATATTCAATCAAGACTAACCTTAAAACATCTCAAAAATTCTTATTTCTCATCAAGTTACAAGGATGAGATGTTAAAATTCAGAAGCTTATGACAAAATAAAAGCTTTTGAAATTTTAAGGAATAAATCTTGTAATATTAAGAAAAATAAGCAAAAATATTAGGAAAATAAGATTGTGGGAATAAACATTGAAAAATATTTATAAAAATACTGAAACATTATTCTGTAAGTTTTGACAAATTATGATGAGTAAAACAATTTATACAAAATTGTTTAAATGGTAAAAATAAATAAAAACACTCAAAAATACAAATAAATTCGGGAAAATTCTGGAAAAATCACAGAATTACTCTTTTGAGATATAAAAGCTCCAGAAATTATTTTGTATTTTATTTCTTTATTATGATTTAAAAATGAATTTTTAAGTGATCTGTAAAAGAAAAATCTAAATAAATACTTAACCAGTACCATAAATAGTGAAAATTCACTAAAGCTATGATAAATCAAATTCAACAGATGGGGTAAAATTCATAATTTTTAAGTTATATAGATATTTTATTGAATTTTGGGAATATTGTGAGATTTACAGAAAGAAATCTGCTTTGACTTGGACATAAGGAAAATTATGGAATGATCTAAACTGATAAAATAAAAAGTTTTCAAAATGTTGAGAATTTTTAGATATCAATAGCTATTTTTTGTGATTTATAGTGAATTTGTAATAACTATAACAAATTATTATAGTAAAATAAAATTGAGAATTTTATGGTAATATTAGTTGATTATATTACAGATAAATATTAAAGAATTAGTTATATCTGAGGTTCTAAAAATTTTAAAGAAATTTTTATCTAACTTATGTATTATTTTTATAGGTTACATTGGGACACAGGTGAGACTCATAGCCCCATTTTGGTATTTGTAAAGTTTTTAGGGAAAAATATACTGGTTATGTTGATGCATTATTTTTGAAATTATTTTAAGATATATTGTCATTGGTGATACAACCATTAATTCAAATGAGGAACCGTCTGATAATATTAGTAGCACTACTTAGGAGAATATTTTGCACCAACAGGATGAGTGTTATGATGCTATTTAAATATTTCCTGCACTAACAGAATGAGTGTTTGATGTAATATTATCTGATCTTGTGAATTATTTCGTGACAGCATGATTATGTGTGTGAACAGATTTGGTTGTAATTGGTGCATCAATAAAATGTTTTGTCTGGAAATAAACCTATGATCTCACCAACTTTATGTTGACTATTTAAGTATGCTTTTTCAGGTGAAAAATGACTAACAACATAGACTTTTCGTTTGATGTATACAACGGTTGGGGCGAAGTAGTGGGAAGGGTCTGTGTAAGCCTACCGTCAACATATACGATGGCAGCATTGTGGTGGACGCGCATTTCCATCGCATTTGAAGATGTTTAGTTAAATAAAAAGTTGTAATAAGGATTATGTCAAATTTTGACTTTATATGTAATGATGTAATCCCAACTTATGATAAATATATAATTAGGTTATGTGTTTTAAGTACTAATATTGTTGTCATTTAATTTCTTATAATCAATTATGTTCTAAACAAACAACTTACATCCAAAAATCGCTTCACGCTTTCACCGGGATGTGACAGCGCACCGCACCCTCCTTGCCACAGCACCTAAGGTAGAGTTTAAGTGTACCATTGCCACATGCAACATCCTTCTGTATCGTGGTACTGGACCTAGGCCTATCATAGACCTTTTATATCGGCGCACCGCACCCTCCTGGTCACAGTACCTAGGATCTGCAGCAATGGTTCTATACACATGGTCGATCACAGTGTCAGGATTTTACCCTCTTCATGGCACACAGCCACGATTACTGAAGTCGCAAGACAAGGATCCCATATCAAGTCTGTTGCAACAACAAGGTAGCTCACCTCCTTTATTTGCTTGCAAGACTTTATTACTCTCATTCATTATTAATGCATGCATTCATTCATCATGTTCCTCTTTCATTATCTTTCACTTTACGTTACATAATAGTTTCATTATATTTATTAATCATAACCCGTAAAGCCATGGAAAGATAAACACATATCGAAACAAGGAACATCGACATTTACCAGTCATCAGTCATCACCATCATACATGGCAACTTCATACTTAACATAACATACATCATGCATAACATGCAACACTTCGGGATAGCATCTTCGTTCAGCTCATACTTGCTTTCCTCTATTATCAGAGGATCCCTCCTTAACTAACACACACAACATACTCAAAACATCAGATAAACTGGTGAGTTCTACATTTTCATTAAAATATTAACAGCACCTTTACACACACAAGAGTTATATTTATATTGGCAATATTATAATTTCAACTTTTATCATTACTTTGTCCACTGGACCTGCCCCCCCGAACGTCGGTTGCCCACGTCCAGCAACTACCAGTTCCCCACATCCAGAAACGTCGGTTGCCCACATCCAGCAACTACCAGTTTCCCACATCCAGAAACGTCGGTTGCCCACATCCAGCAACTACCAGTTTCCCACATCCAGAAACTGTCAGTTTCCCACATCCAGAAACTAAAGTTTCCCATACCCAGTAACTATCAGTTTCCCACATCCAGAAACTGAAGTTACTATCTTTCATCCAGTAGGATGCCAATTAATCATCTAGGTTCGTCACCACAAGATGTTCACAAAGCTGAGTGATCATCATCACTCCTATCAAACTGTACAGTTTATACCCCCAGGCATCTTACCCTAACTGGCCTGTTGAGATTTACATCACTTTACCATTTCAAAAACATTTCTTTTACTTATTGCCAATATTATCACATTCATTCACACCCCACACATTCTTTCTTTTAGTACCAGTTTTAACATATTTTCATTAATCATTACCCCCATCTGACCCATTGGAATCATTACCATCATGTAATGATTAACAATGTTCAGATGACCATCTTTTACACTCTACCTGACCCACTGAAATCATTACCATCACGTAATGATTAACAATGTTCAGGTAATCATTCATTACCCCCACTTTTCCCCCTAACAGCTTTACAAACTGTTAGAAACATATCAACATCGCTATCACATTTCTGGTACTAAAACATTCAATTCATTTATCATTGTATGTGTGCCAGCCCGAATGTTAAAAACCAAACATTTGAAAAGGGCTTAGAACTCACCTAATCAACTTCCTCACCACAGTCTACACAATCCACGTACACAAGGTAACTAGTCCTTCCTCTAATCAAGGTATATCTAAAGCAATAAACCTTGATTTAGTAAACTTATTCTTTAACAGGGCCCTCATGCGATTGAACACTTATGCGAATGAGCACCCACACAATTGGATCTATGCGGATGAACCATGCGACTGAACCTTCAGCCGTACGACTAGCCACTCATTCGCACGGCTAAGTTCTCATTCGTACCCAGTGTTCACTCGTCTTCATTCGGCCTTCTAACCAGGCAACTGGGTTCCGAGTCGTATGACTGAACCTCTATTCGCACTCAGTCGCACGATTAGAATCTCATTCGTACGACTGAGGCATACGATTGAGCCCATTCGTCTGAAACGTATCAACAGCTGTGTTCTTGACGTTTATTGATCCGAACTCACTCAAAATTTGAGTTTTAACCATCCAAATTATGTTATATCCAAAACAAATCATATACACATCGTTTACAATGGTTTTGGACCATTATTTCATCAAAACTACACAAAACTTGGATCCGAATTCCCGGATTTTAATTTAGAAATGAACCAGACCAATTCAATGATTTAAAACACGTTGTTGGATCAAATTCAACCATTTACACAGCTTATAACATCCCTAGATTGATCCGTAATATTTAAAACTTACCAAAATAGAGTTTAGCCTAGTCGATTGGCAAGAACAGGGGTGTTTGGGTGTAAAGAGAACAGGTGAATGAAGTAGATGCAGATAGAAATCTGCTTTTCATCTCCTTTCACCACCTTACTTATTCACATGTGCCACATAACCGCCCTACCCCCAGTCACACGACTGAACCATTGGTATGACTGAAGCGTACGACTGGAGCTCATGCGCCTACTATTCGTACGACTACGTCTCAATCGCACGTAAGGGGTGCGACTGAAGTTCATTCGCATATGACTCATGCGACTGAACACTTAATCAATCAAACAAACTCAACTTAGTTAATTAATCATAACTATAATATAATTACAAGTTCAGATTTAGAAACCTGATGTTACAACTCTCCCCCCCTTAAATAGGTTTCGTCCTCGAAACCAACTATTCAAACAACTGGGGATAATCTCTCTTCATGTCATCTTCTGATTCCCAAGTGAAATCAGACCCCTTTCTATTCGACCATTGTACTTTAACTAACTCAATGGTTTTATTCCTCAATCTCTTCATCTTTCTGTCTACTATAGCAGTAGGTTTCTCAACATAATTCAACTTATCATCCACCTCTATATCATCTAAAGGTATATAAGCATTCTCATCGGCCAGACAATTGCGCAACTGTGATATATGAAAGGTTGGGTGAATTCCTTGCAACTGATCGGGTAATTCTAGTCTATAAGCCACTTCTCCAACTCGTGCTATAAACCTAAACGGTCCTATAAAACGAGGACTTAACTTCCCTCTCTTTCTGAATCTGATAATTCCCTTCCAAGGGGATACTTTCAACATAACTCTATCCCCTACTTCAAATTCTATATGCCTCCACCTCTTATCTTCATAAGACTTTTGTCGATCCTGAGCAGCTTTAAACTGAGCTTTGATCTGATCCAATTTCTCATTTGTAGCCTGTACAATTTCCAAACTGCCCAATTCTTTTTGCCCAATTTCTCCCCAACATATGGGACTCCTGCACTTTCTGCCATATAACATCTCATAAGGGGCTCTCCCAATCGTAGAATGATAACTGTTATTGTAGGGAATTCAACTAATGGCAGATGACTATCCCAGCTACCACCAAAATCTATAACACAAGCTCGTAACATATCTTCAACTGTTTGGATAGTCATTTCAGTCAACCCATCAGTTTCTGGGTGAAAAGATGTGCTATGTAATAAACGAGTACCCATATATTCATGAAACTTTTTCCAAAACCTCGAAGTAAAACGCGTATCTCTATCCGACACAATAGACAACGGTACCCCGTGTCGAGCAATAATCTCTCGGATAAACAGTTCTGCTAACTTCTCAGAGTTATACGTCTCTTTGATTGGTAAGAAATGCCCGCTACGTGTCAATCTATCCACTATGACCCAAATGGTATCATAAACTTTAGCTGTACGCGGAAGCTTAGTTATGAAATCCATTGTCAACTCCTACCACTTCCATTTCGGGATCTCTAAGGGTTGAAGCTTACCATATGGCTTTTGATGCTCAGCTTTGACCTGAAGACATGTCAAACACGTATTCACATACTGCATCACATTAAACTTCATACCGGGCCACCAATATTCTTATTTCAAATCCTTATACATCTTAGTAGCACCAGGATGTATAGAATATCTGGATTTATGGACTTCATCTAGCACCAACTTTCTCATCTTAAGCGGGACCCACATACGACCACATTTTATCTTAACCCCAAAACTATTTTCTTCCAAACCCTCGGTTTGACCTTTATTCGTTCTCGTTTCACGTTCTCCTCCTTTAATGCTTCTAATTGAGCCTCTCGTAACTGATGCATAAAATCTGGAGTTATCACTAACTTGTATGACTTAACTTGAATCGGAGGGTGTTCATTCTTTCTACATAACGCGTCAGTAACCACATTTGCTTTACCAGGATGGTAAAGTATTTCACAATCATAATCTTTCACCAATTCTAACCACCTCCGCTGGCGCATGTTTAATTCTTTCTGATCAAAGAAATACTTCAAACTCTTATGATCCGTGTAAATCGTACATTTCACCCCATACAAGTAATGCCTCTATATTTTTAAGGTAAACACCACTGCTGCCAGTTCTAGATCATGCGTCGTATAATTCTTTTTATGTTCTTTCAATTGTCTACAAGCATAAGCTATCACTCGTTCCCTCTGCATCAATACACAGCCTAAACCTTGATACGAAGCATCTGAATAAATCACCAAATCTTTATTTCCATCTGGCAACGACAATACTGGTGACTGGGTTAATTTCTGCTTCAGTTCTTGAAATGCATTTTCTTGTTCTGGTCCCCAAACGTATTCTTCATTCTTTCTTGTCAACTTCGTTAACGGGGATGCAATTTTAGCAAAATCCTCAATAAATCTTCTATAATAACCAGCCAGACCCAAGAAACTACGGATCTCAGATGGCGTTTTCGGAGGGCTCCACTTCATTACTGTTTCAATCTTGGCAGGATCTACTAAAATACCTTCTGCATTAATCACATGTCCTAAGAACTGCACTTCCCGCATCCAAAATTCACACTTAGAAAATTTTGCATAAAGCTTTTCTCTTCTCAACCTTTCCGATACTTCACGAAGATGGCAGGCGTGATCTCCCTCATTCTTTGAATAGATCAGTATATCATCAATAAACACAATTACTGATTGATCTAACATTGGTTTGCACACTCTATTCATCAAATCCATAAAAGCAGCAGGTGCATTTGTCAACCCAAAAGACATAACTAAAATTCATAATGACCATAACGTGTACGAAACGCTGTCTTAGGTATATCTTCTTCTTTAACTTTCTGCTGATGATAACCCTAACGTAGATCTATCTTAGAAAACCAACTGGCTCCCTGTAACTGATCAAACAAATCATCTATTCGTGGGAGTGGATACTTATTCTTTATCGTCAACTTATTCAACTCTCTGTAATCGATACACATACGCATACTCCCATCTTTCTTCTTCACAAACAATACTGGAGCACCCCACGGGGAAGAGCTGGGTCTAATGAAACCTCTTTGTAGCAAATCTTCAGTCTGCTTCATTAATTCCTTCAATTCCAATGGAGCTAGTCTATAAGGTGACTTGGCAATTGGCTTAGCACCCGGAACCAAATCATTTCTAAACTCAACTTCACGATCTGGAGGAATACCCGGTAATTCCTCTGGAAACACATCTACAAAATCTCTAACCACAGGAATGTCCTCTATCTTTCTTACAGGCTTTTGAGAATCAATTACATATATTAAATAAGATGCACACCCGCGGCTCATTAACTTATCAGCTTTCATCGTAGATATTATTTTCACAGTTGACTCCTTTCTGTCACCATATACATTAATCGTTTTCCCATCCGGTGCTCTTAACTGAATTAGCTTCTTATTACATACAACATGGGCTTCATGGTTTGCCAACCAATCCATACCCAAAACTATATCAAACCCTCCTAACACCATTGGATATAGTTTAACAGGCAACCTATATCCCTTCTAATTCAATATAACAACCATCAATCATACTACTAATCATCACAGATCTATCATTAGCAGTTTCAACTATAAAGGCTACCTCTAATGGTCGAATTTCACACGCAAGCATAGGACAAAAATCAACAGATAGGAAACTTCCACTTGCACCAGAATCAAATAACACGTTAGCTGGAATTCCATTAACTAGAAACGTACCTGAGACTACATCTGGCAGCGCTTTAGCCTCATTAGCTGACATAGAATAAGCTCGCCCTTTCGCCACACTCGACCCTTCTCCTAACCCTTTTATCGATCTAACCGGTTCAGGCTTTCTAACGGTTAATCTTGGACATTCACTACGAATATGCCCCATTTCTCCACACTCATAACATCTACGAGGACTTTCACTACATTCATTGGCATAATGCCCCAACTTCCGACATCTAAAGCAAGCCCTACCACCAATCATACATTCACCCTGGTGTAGCTTGCCACATTTCCCGCAACATGGTAGCTCATTTCTGACATTCCTCTGGAACTGGCCCCTTACAAACTTACCCTTCTTCTGAATACTTGGATTCTCAAATCTTCTTTGTACTACAGGTTCTTCACGCCTCCTTTTACTCCCATCAGGAGCAACATTACTACCATAAACTTCTTGATACATATCTGCTGCTAAGTTTACCGTTAACTGATAACTACTCGGAGCAGATGATCTAACCAACTTTCTAACCTCCTGAGGCAATCCCTGAGTGTACCTTAAGATTTTCTTTTCTTCAAGAACCACCAAGTGAGGCACCAACCGCGCCATCTCTTCAAACTTAGACGTGTATTCCCTATTACCTGCCTGAAACTGCAGGAAACTCATCTCTATTCGATCCATCTCACCCTTCGGATAAAACTTATCCGATACTAACTTTCTAAATTCAGGCCATAACATTTTGTCAGTAGCCTCCTCACCTAACGTCTGGATAATCGTATCCCACCAATACAAAGCCTCACCTACAAACGAGTGGGCTGCAAACTTTACTTTCTGATCCTCCCTACACTCACTCAACTTGATCATGGCTTCCATTTCACGAAGCCATTTATAAGTGGCTACCACATCCATAGCCCCAGAAAATCGTGGAGGATTACACTCTTTGAACTGACTATACGTAACTCCCTTTTTCTCGCTAGACCCCTCAGCTTTATCAACAATCCTACTTTCATCAGGTCTGGCTACATTCAAGGCTTTATGAACCTCCTCAGCAATTGCATCACGGAATTGCTGTCTCGTCATACTGAGCACCTCTGTGCTCTCATCAACATTTCCTTTCGAAGTTCCACCTTGCATTCTTTGACTTTCCCTCTCAGCCATAACCTATTAAAACGAGATCAGGATTATTTGGTACTCGCATGTAAGTATATAACCAAAATACTATAAGTAAAGTAAATTATTAATAATGTTGGCCAAGTACTATTAATTGTTTACTTTACTTTTACTATTCTCGTTATTCCTTCTCATGATAGTCCCATCACCTTCTCTTGTTTAAATAAACTATTCTATCTAGCTATCCCTGCTGGCATATCTATTTTCTAGTTAAAGTCTAGTTATTATGACACTAGATCCATTTAACTACTGCTCTGATACCAACCTGTGACGCCCTAAACCTGGCAGGGCATCGGAGGCATGTCATGCAGTTGGATTAATATTTTAAACACAAATCAGGCTTTCTACTTACAGTGGAAGACTTAAACAACATTATATATTAACCCAACTTTTTAAAACATTTTACATATAATTGTATTTAATTATACATTGCCCTATTTACAGTATTGACAGGTCCTACATCCTATGCCAGCAACTACTTCGGGATAGCATCCTCGTTCAGCTCATACTTGCTTTCCTTTATTATCAGAGGATCCCTCCTTACCTAGCACACACAACATACTCAAAATATCAGATAAACTGGTGAGTTCTACATTTTCATTAAAACATTAACAGCACCTTTACACACACAAGAGTTATATTTATATTGGCAATATTATAATTTCAACTTTTATCATTACTTTGTCCCGCTGGACCTGTCCCCTCGAACGTCGGTTGCCCACATCCAGCAACTACCAGTTCCCCACATCCAGAAACGTCGGTTGCCCACATCCAGCAACTACCAGTTTCCCATATCCAGAAACGTCGGTTGCCCACATCCAGCAACTACCAGTTTCCCACATCCAGAAACTGTCAGTTTCCCACATCCAGAAACTGAAGTTTCCCATACCCAGTAACTATCAGTTTCCCACATCCAGAAACTGAAGATACTATCTCTCATCCAGTAGGATGCCAATTAATCATCTAGGGTCATCACCACAAGACGTTCACAAAGCTGAGTGATCGTCATCACTCCTATCAAACTGTACAGTTTATACCCCCAGGCATCTTACCCTAACTGGCCTGTTGAGATTTACATCACTTTACCATTTCAAAAACATTTCTTTTACTTATTGCCAATATTATCACATTCATTCACACCCCACACATTCTTTCTTTTAGTACCAGTTTTAACATATTTTCATTAATCATTACCCCCATCTGACCCATTGGAATCATTACCATCATGTAATGATTAACAATGTTCAGATGACCATCTTTTACACTCTACCTGACCCACTGAAATCATTACCATCACGTAATGATTAACAATGTTCAGGTAATCATTCATTACCCCCACTTTTCCCCCTAACAGCTTTACAAACTGTTAGAAACATATCAACATCGCTATCACATTTCTGGTACTAAAACATTCAATTCATTTATCATTGTATGTGTGTCAGCCCGAATGTTAAAACCAAACATTTGAAAAGGGCTTAGAACTCACCTTATCAACTTCCTCACCACAGTCTACACAATCCACGTACACAAGGTAACTAGTCCTTCCTCTAATCAAGGTATATCTAAAGCAATAAACCTTGATTCAGTAAACTTATTCTTAAACAGGGCCCTCATGCGATTGAACACTTATGCGAATGAGCACCCACACGATTGGACCTATGCGGATGAACCATGCGACTGAACCTTCAGCCGTACGACTAGCCACTCATTCGCACGACTGAGTTCTCATTCGTACCCAGTGTTCACTCGTCTTCATTCGGCTTTCTAACTAGGAGACTGGGTTCCCAGTCGTACGACTGAACCTCCATTCGCACTCAGTCGCACGATTAGACTCTTATTCGTACAACTGAGGCATACGATTGAGCCCATTCGTTTGAAACAGATCAACAGCTGTGTTCTTGACGTTTTTTGATCCAAACTCACTTAAAATTTGAGTTTTAACCATCCAAATTATGTTATATCCAAAACAAATCATATACACATTGTTTACAATGGTTTCGGACCATTATTTCATCAAAACTACACAAAACTTGGATCCGAATTCCCGGATTTTAATTTAGAAATGAACCAGACCAATTTAATGATTTAAAACATGTTGTTGGATCAAATTCAACCATTTACACAGCTTATAACATCCCTAGATTGATCCGTAATATTTAAAACTTACCAAAATGGAGTTTGGCCTAGTCGATTGGCAAGAACAGGGGTGTTTGGGTGTAAAGAGAACAGGGGAATGAAGTAGATGCAGATAGAAATCTGCTTTTCATCTCCTTTCACCGCCTTACTTATTCACATGTGCCACATACCCGCCCTACCCCCAGTCGCACGATTGAACCATTCGTACGACTAAAGCGTACGACTGGAGCTCATACGCCTACTATTCGTACGACTACGTCTCAATCGCACGTAAGGGGTGCGACTGAAGTTCATTCGTATATGACTCATGCGACTGAACACTTAATCAATCAAACAAACTCAACTTAGTTAATTAATCATAACAATAATATAATTACAAGTCCGGATTTAGAAACCGGATGTTACAATATGCCTCGTGCATTGGTAGGAAGTGAGCACTCTTCGTCAAGCGGTCATTAATCACCCATATAGCATCATACCCTTTCGGAGTATGCGGCAGCTTAGTAATGAAATCTATTGTGAGGTGCTCCCACTTCCATTCCGGTATATCCAAAGGTTGAATCTTTCCATACGGCTTTTGATGCTCGGCCTTCGCTTGCAAGCAAGTAAGGCACTTACTCATATACTCCACCACGTCACGCTTCATACCCGCCACCAATAATCTTTCTTCATGTCTTGGTACATCTTTGTAGCACCAGGATGAATAGAGTATCGAGTCTTGTGAGCTTCATCCATAATCTTCACTCGTAGATCCCCAAGACGAGGAATCGACATTCGTCCAAACCGGGTTTTAACACCAAATGTGTTTTCACCCAACTCTACGACCAAACCTCTCATTCTTTCAGAGTTAAGATGATCTTCTTTTAACGCCTCATCTTGAAACTCTTTGACTTGCTTCATCACATCCGAGGTCATAATCAGCTGGTACGCCTTCACCCGAATCGGCTCGGCCCTCTCCTTTTGGCTAAGGGCATCCGCCACCATGTTGGCTTTGCCCGGATGGTAATGGATCTCACAATCATAATCCTTTATAAGCTTCAACCATCGCCTCTGCCTCATATTCAAATCCTTCTGCTCGAAGAAGTACTTCAAGCTCTTGTGGTCGGTGAAGATGGTGCACTTCGTCCCGTAGAGATAGTGCCTCCAAATCTTTAATGTAAACTCCACAGCTGCTAGCTCCAAGTCATGAGTATGATAGTTAACCTCATGAATCTTTAACTGTAAGGATGCATAGGCTATAACCTTCCCCCTCTGCATTAACACGCACCCCAATCCCGAGTAGGAAGCATCAGAATAAACCACCAGATCTTCACTTCCATCGGGTAATGACAGAACAGAAGCTTGGGTCAATCTCGTCTTCAATTCTTCGAACGCCTTCTCTTGAGCTTGACCCCATACAAACTTTACATCCTTACGGGTCAACTTGGTTAGTGGAGAAGCGATCTTGGAAAAGTCTTGGATGAATCTTCTGTAGTAGCCCGCCAAACCCAAGAAACTACGGATCTCGGATGTCGTCTTTGGAGACTTCCATTGCATCATCGCTTCCACCTTTGCCGGATCCACCATAATCCCCTCTGGATTCACCACATGACCAAATAATTGAACTTCGCGCAACCAGAACGCGCATTTGGAGAACTTGGCATACAACTTCTCCCTTCTCAACGTTTCCAACACTCCTCGAATGTGACCGGCATGCTCTATCTCACTCTTTGAATAAATCAGGATATCATCAATAAACACAATCACTGATTTATCTAACATCGGCCGACACACTCGGTTCATCAGATCCATAAAAGCAGCTGGCGCATTGGTCAAACCGAAAGTCATGACAAGAAACTCGTAGTGACCGTAGCGCGTGCGAAAAGCTGTTTTAGGAATATCCTGCTCTTTCACCTTTAGCTGATGGTAGCCAGATCGAAGGTCGATCCTTGAAAACCAACTGGCACCTTGAAGCTGATCGAATAAATCATGAATCCTCGGTAACGGATACCGATTCTTCACTATCAGCTTGTTCAGCTCACGGTAGTCTATACACATCCTCATACTACCATCTTTCTTCTTCACAAATAAGATCGGAGCACCCCAAGGTGAGATACTCGGTCTAATGAACCCCTTATCTAGCAGCTCTTGCAACTGCTCCATTAACTCCTTCATCTCTGTTGGAGCCAATCAATACGGCCTGGTATCAGATCAATCTGAAACTCAATCTCCCGGTCAGGTGGCACTCCTGACAAGTCTTCAGGAAACACATCTGGAAAGTCACACACAACCGGTACATCAGTCAGTTGTGGTGTGGGCGTATGCACATCCTTCAGATATGCCAAGTAGGCACTACATCCACGCCTCATACACTTTCCTGCCACCGCCATTGAGATCACTTTTGGGATCATCGTGACCCGAACTCCCACCAGGCACTATCAACCGAATCATCTTCTTACGACACACTATATTCGCCTCGAAGTCCGCCAACCAATCCATTCCAAGAACCAAGTTGAAACCGCCTAAGGTCATCACAAATGGTCTAACCGGAAATTTACGACCCTCTAATTCCACATCACAACCCTCTATCATCTCTGAAATCCTGGTAGACTCACCTAGGACAGTTTCTACATCGAATGGCGCATCAACACGTTTACTACTAACAGGCAGTTTAGCACAGAGAGCAGCAGAAATAAAACTTCTACTGGCACCCGAATCAAATAACACAGAAGCTAAAGTTTGGTTCACCAGAAACATACCAGACACAACATCAGGGTCCTCTTAGCCCTCGGTCCTTCACTCCCCATCTTCTTCACTCCAGAACCCTCAGCCCTTGGCTTCTTACAATCCTTAGTCATGTGGCCCTCCACGCCACAGTTATAGCATCGGATCGCACGACAGCCCTTGGCTATATGCTCCGACTTCCCACATCTGAAGCACACGTTCAACCCCAGTCTGCATTCCCCACTATGCTCTCTCCCACATTTGCCACACCTTTTGTCACACCCTCAAAATCCACGTGCGGAGTTTTACGGCGAGGCGTGTGAACAAACCAGGATCACAGTCAATAGTTACTCGGAACGACTCTATATGCTACGTTTAATATAAACCAAACCAGAGTTCAAACTTTAACAATCATGCGGAAGCGTATAGTAATAAAACAAACCCAAAATATAAAAATGTATAAAATGGCAAAACATGCGCCAACCAACTGTTTAAAACCCAAAATGTAAAGATAAACAAATGTATCATCGTTTAAGTGTTAGGATGCATGCTTGACTCGTGCAGTGCTCCTACTGGCAATCCGGATTATCGACCTGAGAATAGCATACTAAAAAGTCAACACAATGGTTGGTGAGTTCAAGAGTTTGCGTTTAAACATAACAGTTTAACAATCGTGATATATATAAGCATGTGCATTGTAATAGATAGCTAGTCTATTAACAAAAGATATTAATACATAGTGATTTCGCAACTGAAGTTGACTGTGTTATGTTTGCCTCCTGTCACGACTTTACCATATCGTGACAAATGTACATAGGACAAATTGCACCCGGTTGACCTCGAGTCACACAGGTGGGGCTCGTCAGACCCAGTAGTACTACCCAAGTTTCCTCGCTATTCAATATTAACAATTCGAAAGTGTGAGGACTTTATCATGGTAAACAGCACTATATTAATATCATACACATCTTAAATATAAAAAGCGTTATAGAGTTACCAGTATGCTATCTCCCCCAAAAGAGATTAAGTAAAACAGTGGGGCATGAACTCACCTGATACGCGTATTGAGTACTAGAGTTTACTTGAAAGACAAAGTGAACAGTCAACCCCTCAGAGGTTACCTAGATCATGTAAGTACATGAGTATGTGTAAACAGAGAATATGAGAAACCCTAAGTGCACTACAACCAAGACTTAAGGTTTTAGAGGAATAGACATGTTTGACCCAGTTGACCCGTTTGACCCATTAGTGACATTATGTGTTGTAAACCATTTATACATACTTGAGCATATATCATACAAGTCATGTAAGTTCTTAGCATCTAGCATACTCAGTGTGTTCATAACACAACCAGTGTATCATATAACAGGTCAGATCATGCATAACCTACTTATATGACCTATAACTATGATTTAGCATATACGGGTCAAAACAGATAATTTACCAAAAAGTCATCCATACTATCCACAACACATTCAATATGCCCAATACATACAACATACATCAATATGATCAATTTCCAGTCCCAAACATGATGTCCTAGTTACTAGTCAACATACAAACCCATACATGGTCATCAAAGTGCATAAATCACCCAATAACCAAGTAAACATTCCATACCACCAAATTAACAGGTTCTACCACATTAAACATCCACAACAAGCATTCTAATATGATCCTAAAGCCATGAATAAGTCCAATTCTCAATATCCAATGTTCATGGACAATAAAGTTTCCCTTTTGGGAAAGTTCATCCCAAAATCTAGTAAACACCCAAGGTACATACAATTCATCAATAATATACTATTTCAAGCTCATAACAACAACTAACTATGATCAACAACATCAAACTAGCATGATTCATTCATCCAAAACTAAAAAGTTTCTACTTTTGGCAAGACATGAACAACAACATCCAACCTAAGATTTCTAGCATTCATGGCAACAATCTAGCATTCATATCATAATCCCAATGTTCATACAACATCATTACCACTCTAATACCATCAATTCATTATTGAATTATCAAGTTCATACACAAAAGTTACTATTTTTAGTAACCTATGAACAAAGTTCTCAAATCACCAATTTCTTGCATAATTCATGTTTTCTAACATTCATACTAACTAATTAACATCCTAACAACATCAAACAACAATCAATTCCACAAAAGCCCCAAAATTTTTGAATTAGGGTTCATGTACATCAAGGTTCATGATCAATCAACCAATAGTGTAGTTTTCTTGCATAATCAACAGTAAACAACATACATACAACCTAACTAACACATTAATATCAACAAAACATCAAGATTTCAGCCCCATGAACATCAATTTCGAGTATAGGCTTCGGCCCTAATGGGAAAACCACAAAAACAACAAAACTAACCTTCAATTCATATGTGTACTTGTTAATGAAGGTCCAAATCGCGTTCTAGGGCTTGAGATTGATCAAAACCGTGATGAATTGATGATTCTAGGCTGAAAATCACAGAAAGAGGGCTGGAGGATGTGCAGGTCGTGATTTTGGGAGAAGTTGGGGCTAGGGTTATTTTGTTTAATCATTTTACAAGAATACCCCCTCTAAACCTTGCATTTTGTATTTTTTATAAAAGTTAAGTTTTTAACTCTTTGTAATGTGTTTTTAACTTAATAATATGAACATCTAAACTAATGGTAACACATATATATTTTATTTTATAAAATCACAAAACATACGAATTAACACACGCGTTTCCGCGTTACGCGATAAAATTCCCGAATAGTCTTTAAATCGCGTAAACACATAAACATAACACAATAATCATCTAATCCACTAGATTGTTATTAATTTAACATTATTAATTATTATTAGGTCACCAACGTCAAACGACAACTAGTGTGTGCTTACGGACACGTGTATGCAAAACTTAACGGAACTAACGGAGTTTGGTAATGGAAAATCACCGGATGTCACATTATCCCCATGTTGAAAGAATTTTCGTCCCGAAAATTGCATTACATGGTGAGAGTGTTCCATCACACGATGAGAGTGTTCCATCACTGGTCTACTACATTGGCACACCAAAATCGAAATCGAGTGAGTTTTGGATGAGTTGTCACATCATCCCCATGTTGAAAGAAATTTCGTCCCGAAATTTAAATCAATACCGTTGTCAGTAGGCATTGTCTCAAATAGCTGAGGATACTTAAGCTTCATTTGATCTTCACGTTCCCACGTGAATTCCGGTCCACGCCGCGAGTTCCAACGAACTTTGACTATGGGTATCTTGCTTTACTTAAGTGTTTTCACCACACGATCCATCACCTCGACTGGTTCTTCGATGAAGCGTAATTGTTCATCCACTTGCACATCTTCTAGTGGTACAATTAGTGTTTCGTCAGATAAACACTTCTTCAGATTTGAAACGTGAAATACATTGTGAACTCCACTCAGCGAATCAGGTAAGGCTAGTCGATAGGCCACCGGACCTATTCTTTCCAATATCTCAAATGGTCCAACATACCTCGGATTCAGCTTTCCTCGCTTGCCAAACTGAACTACGCCTTTCCATGGTGAGACTTTCAATAAGACTTTGTTACTAATTTGAAACTCTAGTGGTTTCCGTCTATTGTCAGCATAACTTTTCTGTCTATCTCGCGCTGCAGCCATACGATTCCGTATATGCACAATCTTCTCAGTGGTTTCATGTATTAGCTCGGGACCCGTTAGTTGACTATCACCAATTTCAGCCCAGCAAACCGGTGATCTACACTTTCTCCCATACAAAGCCTCGAAAGGTGCTGCTTGTATGCTAGTGTGATAACTGTTATTATAGCAAACCGGTGATCTACACTTTCTCCCATACATCTGAAGCACACGTTCAACCCCAGTCTGCATTCCCCACTATGCTCTCTCCTACATTTACCACACCTTTTCAGTCCCGTACACGGTGTGGCTACACAACGGTCATCCACCTGTGCCTTCTTATTACCCGTCGAGGCATCACCCCGACTGAACCTCTTCCCCTTCCAGTTTTGATCACCACCACTCTTCTTACTGCCTTCTGTCACCACCACAACAGCCCTTTCATCATACAATCTCCCCGCCAAGTCCACCGCCGACCTAAACGCGCTCGGTCGGGCCGCGATCATATGCCTCCGAATATCCGCCGACAAACCTTGAATATACCTCTTGATCTTTCGCGACAGAGGTGTCTCCTGGTCCGGCACCAGACATGCCATCTCGTTGAACCTTGTGGTGTACTGTTGGTGTGTCATCGTTCCCGCCTCTAGCTGCAGGAACTCTCTCTCAACTTTATCCATTTCTCGGTGAGGACAAAACTCCTCAATGACTAACCTCTTCAGCTCTGACCATCTCATCCTACCAATAGCCCTGCTGCCCTTGGCTTGGGAAGCAAACTTTACTTTCTGATCATCCTGGCACTCGCTGATGTTCAAAACAGCCTCCATTTCTCTCACCCATCGGTGAGCAGCAGCAGCAGTGCCGTTACCATCAAAAGTAGGGGCTTGCACCTTTGGAATGCCTCGTAGTTACATCCTCGTGCTGACTCCTACACAGGCTCCTCCTCCTCCTCATTATCGGAGGGAATCCTCTTAGTCTCAGGTTGCTCCCGACCTCCCGAGGACCGTTCCTCTCTTGCCTTTGCCCTTCCCGTACAACCTTTATCACTTTGGTCACCATAGACGGTAAGATCATCTGCATGACCTGATGCACCTCTTCAACCACCACCTCTTTCACCGAGGCCCTCAGATTTACACTCTCATCACCACCCTCCGGATGAGGGGTCTCGGGTCCCTCAGGAACCACCTTCTCAGCTCTAGGTCTGCCTCTTTTGGGCCGCGATGCAGCACCAAGTCCACCATGTGAGGGTTTGGATGATATACCACCGGCCATTCTCTATCACTCACTGAAAGATTCAAACACTAACACGGTCATTCAAGGGAATAGCTCAGTTTATGTCAAGTATAGTAGGTCCCTAATTACAGTGACCAGTTGTGATTAGCCATTTACTTTACTCTTCGTACCCCGAGCATTACCTGTCCTGACTACATCAGTATCTAAATCTACCAGCAACACATAACACATAACATGCACACATAATACCGGTTAACTTTAAGAAAATACCTGATGGCACGCAGCTACTCAGATTGGCATCCCTTCCCTTTCCGTCCCATTTTCAGTTTAAGTTTAGGTTTATTTTGAAAATTTACCCGTTTCACTTAAACTTTGGCTCTGATACCAACTTGTAAGGCCCCGTTCCCGGGCACCTCACAGCTGGTCTTCATCGTACTTAAAACACATCTTTATATAATCTTTACTAAGATCATGTAGCGGAAACTTTGAAATAACTTTTCAATTTACTATAAATGCTTTTGCCAGTTAATACAACGTTTATAAATTACAGAATATATATTGTTGCATTACATCACAAAAGCATTATACAAAGAATGTTATCCCAAAAAAGCTGAGTAGCCACCTCGCGCCATCCTCAACAACACTACCTGCCAACTGGAAACACATAAAAAGTCAGCGTTGCTAAGTGAGTTCTAGTTTTATAATAAAACATACTTTACTTTCATTTAAAGTCGTTTCTTTACTCACTACTAAAAAATGGATGCTTTTGCTACGAGCATTTGCGACAAGATTGCGAGCACACTATATTTGTTACAAAATTACAACGGAATTCCGACAGAGGTTTTAATCCTAAAATTTCACACAACATTCCGACAAAGTAGCTATATAAAAATGTGTTGTCACAACATTGTTGCAAACATTTAATGCTTTCCGACAAGCTATCAACAACATTGCAATATTTTCATTTGATATGTTAAATTTGAATAACTTGCGACAGATTTGTGGCAATCATGTATTTTTTAAATATTATTATCATAAATCTTACAAAATTTGCAATCGTTTTGCGACAAATATTTTTTTTATGAATTAAACAATATAAATATATATTGTTATGGCAAATTTGTCACAATGCTTCCATATGTTGCGACTGATTTACGACAAAATCATATTTTATAATCTAATATTTTATTTATTTTAAATTAAGTAAGTTAAAAATATTTTATTGTGGAAAAGTTGGCATAATTGTTACATTTTAAATTAAATTGCGACACTTTTGCGACAAATATAATTTTTTATGTATTAAATAAAAAAAATATATTGTTGTGAATTATATGCCTATGTTGTGAATTATATGCCTATGTTGTGACAGATTTACGACAAAATCATATTATGAAAAACTTGGTGTATTCATTATAAATTAAAATCACGACACTTTTTCGATAAAAATAATTTTTTTAAAGTTTGAATAACTTGCGACCGATTTGTGACAAAGATGTATTTTTTAATATTTTTATCACAAATCTGGTCAATTTGCGATTCTTTTGCGACAAATATTTTTTTTATGAATTAAATAATACAAATACAAATATATATTTGCCTGTTTTGCAACCAATTTATGAAAAAATCATATTTCATTATCTAATATTTCATCTATTTTCAAATTAAAAGATTTACTATAAACTCCTATTTTTATCCTAATAATCACATCTTGGTAATTTTTAAATAATTTTCACCTTTTTAATTTTTACTTAAAAACTTTTATTATTTATAGAAACCTTAGTAAAAAATTTTAATCAATTGTTATTATGTTGTTATAATTATTAGTTATTATGTAAACTATTATATATTGAGTTTGTCTGTAAATGCATATTTTTTGGTGTGTAAGTATGTATATGCATGAGTATGTGTATCCATATGTGTATATGTATGTATGAATGTGTGAAACACTATAGTAAAGTTTTTTAATTGTATGTACGATTATATGTCTGTATGTATGTTTATGTGTATTTGCAGTAAGTGTTACTTTACATATATATGTATGTATGCGTGTGTATGTGTGTCTATTTAGGTACGTATATATGTAGATATGCACGCATGGGTGTATGTAAAGCGTGTATGTATGTTTGTATGAATGTACATATGTTTGTGTATGTGTTATATAGTATCCTTACCGGTAACAAAGTATGTGTATAGTATGTATGCATGTACGTATGAGTATGTACATGTATGAGCATGTGCTTTTATATGCATGTATCAGTGCAAGTGTTACAATATATTTATACAGGTAATTAAGTCTTACAATTAATAAATATAATTTTAATAAAAAAATTAATTAAAAATTTTATTTTGTCGCAAAGTCGTAGAAAGTTTAAATATTTACGACAAAGTTGCTACAAATTTTTTATAAAAATATAAATAAAATTGATTTTGTCACAAAGTCATCGAAAGTTTAAAACTTTACGACAAAGTTGCTACAAAATTTGTATAAAAAATTTTAATTAAAAAATTATTTTTGACCCAAAATTCCGTATTTTCCCCAAAAATTGGATGCTTCCCTCAAATTCCCTCCAAAATTGCAATCCTACCATCAGAGAATTGGGGATTTAGGTTTAATGTATTTTTCTATGTTCCTTGAACAACCTTTGCTTTAGTATTTTTCATCCATCTGCATATTCATCATCATCGTCATCATCTTGTGTTCATCCATCGCTTCACCGACGACGGTTTCAGATCCTCTCTGCTTCCTCCGCCTCAGCCGCTTCCTCCGCCGCTCGGAGGCCACATCCACCGCATTGCTCCGCCTCCACCTCCGCTTCCTCCACCGCTTGTAGTTTATATGTTAATATTAGTTGGTTGTTACCTTGAGATCCGTTCATTGACAACTAAAGAACTAGATGATAAACTGCAAAATTATTTCAATTTGCAGGTTTGTACATTCAAGCTGGTGTTGAAGAATGTACAATAAAGTTGGAGGTAGAGGCAAAGCTCAGTGATTTAGAAAGGGAAATTCTGCACATACCGCGTTTTCCTGTGGAAAACCGATTCAAACGGTCACGGTTAGGGCTCCCCGTGACCGTTTGATCGGGTGTGAGACCTAACTGTCACGGTGCGGCCTGACCGTGACAGTTAGATCTGGGGATCCGTTGCCCAATGATTGGGTATGTAATTAATGGGGAATTAATTAAGGCTATATGTCACGGTTTGGCCAAACCCTTACATATTGCCCATATTTTCTATATTTTTTTTAATTAATCATATCACTTTGTTTTTATTTTTATTTTATCACTCGTTTAACCTAATCGTAACTCACAAGTTTGTGTTTTGTGTTTATTATAATTTATCTTATTACAAGTATTTATTTATTATTAATGTGACGGTTTTGTGTTTAATTTTTTTACGAGTTTGTAAAAATCGGTTGTCATTATACAGACATATTGTATATATTTTCTAAATTTGAGTAATCATACTAGTTTGTTTTTATTTTTATTTTATCACACGGTTAACCTAATCGTAACATACGTGTTTGTGTTTTGTGTTTATTATTAATTTATCATATTACAATTAATTTTTGTGTTTAATTATTTATTAAACAAGTTGGTTGTTATTATTTTATCACATGGTTAACCTAATCGTAAAAATCAGTTGTTATCAAACATATACAATTAACATTATCAACATTACAAATATAAAACAAACAAACAAAGAAACACAACCAAACAAACAAAACCAAATATACAAGTCATAATAACTGAAACTGCATATATATATATACAACGAGTTTTTACATACAAAAATAAATAAAATACAAACAAAATACCTATCTAATCCATCATCTCCGGATCGCTGCCCTGACCAGACCCGCCCGCGCCAGATGGGCCAGCACCGTCATGGTCTAACCGCCTCGGTGGCTGTGACAACAACGGCGTACCTGAGGCGGCATAGTCCGCGACCATGTGCTGGATGACCCAGTCCATCATATCATGCAGCCTCGTGGTCATATCCTCCAGCCTCGTGACCCTGTCTCGTGTGTCCTGAAGCATATCAAGAACATGAGAAGGCAATCGCACGGCATGGTACACGCGCTGAGGATGCTGGGGCGGGTCCTGGTCGTGCGGTGGGGAATGGGCTGATCCTCCCCGCCGCCAAAGGGCTCGTGGGCATCCTGAAGGTGGACCTCAGCCCCCGCCAGCTCGGGAGTGTCCACTAACGGCTCGGGCACCCATGGCACGAGCTCATGGTATCTACTGAGCGGTGCCACGTGCCGTCGGGGAACCTCCGAACGATCCTCATCCCAGTGGCGGTGTTCCGGGCGGCCACACGCACAGGAGTCGGAGGTAGCGGGAGCTGGGACATGGCAAGCGTGTACCCCAATCCTCGAGCGATCCGGGAAACGATGTTCTCGCCCACCAACGCCCCTCGCGACTGCCGGTGATAATAACTAGCAAAATAATCAGCAAGGGCATGCGCGAGGTGGCAGTGTCGGTGTGTGAGTACACACCAAAGAAAGAAAAGGTTGGCGACGTTGACCCTGTCGGTCCCCGCCCCACGACCAGCGACAAACGTGGCAATGATTCGGTGAATGTATCTATACAGAGGGTCTCGTATATGAGAGGACCTCGTATCACCACCGTACGGTCCGTCGCCAAGGGCAGGCACAGACCTGATCGGAGTCGTCAGCCTCGCGGATCAAGGCCGTGGTGTACATCGGCTGTCGGACCTCCACCTCCGTGTAGAGGCTGCTGACGACAGCGAACCGCCTAAGTGACATGCGGTGGAGGGACCCGAACAACCGGAAAGCAACCTCCGCGGGCGCACGACCGTCCGCTATGTCATCCTCGTCCAGATCCGCAAGTCCCTGCTCACATGGACGGAATGTGAAGTTGCAGTAGAACTTCACAGTCAGTTCTCGATGGGCAGGGTCGCCCATCCGGAACAGCTGCTCCCACGGGACGTCCTTGCCGATAATCTCAAAAAAACGGTCGCGCTCTCCAACGAGCTGTAAGAAATCCTCCGACAAGACGGTCCCCGGTGTCGGCAATCGTGCTCTCAGGGTCCTGAACCACTCGTACGGTTTAGTCCCCTGCTTGAACCGTAAAAACAGGCAGTCATCAATGTCGGGGATAAAAGCACTGTCGGCATCCATATCTGCGAAAAAAACGTATTTATCATTATTTACAATGTTTATAAAATTAATGGTTGACGATTAATTATTATTATTATATTATTGGTATTATTACTATTACTATTATTATCATTATTATGTATACTATTATTATTATTGGTATTATTATTACTATTACTATAATTATTACTATTATTATTATTATGTATACTATTATTATTATTAGTATTATTATTACTATTACTATAATTATTATACTATTTTATATTACTATTATTATTATTATTATTATTTATATTATTATTATTATTATTAGTATTATTATTATTACTATTACTATTATTATATTACTATTATTATTATTACTATTATTATTATTACTATTATTATTATTATACTATTATTATTATTACTATTAGTATTATTGCTAATATTATTATTATTATTATTCTTATTATTAGTACTACTATTATTACTATTTTATATTATTATTATATTATTATTATTATTATTATTATTGTTATTACTACTATTACTATTATAACTATTATTATTATTATTATTAACTATTATTATTATTATTATTTTTATTATTACTATTACTATTATAACTATTATTATTATTATTTACTATTTCTATTATTATTATTTCTATTATTACTATTACTATTATAACTATTATTATTATTATTATTATTATTTACTATTATTATTATTACTATTATTATTATTACTATTAGTATTATTATATTACTATTACGATTATTATTATAACTATTATTATTATTATTATTTATTGTTATTTCTAATAATAATAATAAACCGTCGACAAACAACGCTACACATACGGGAAAATCTATCAAATCTATAAGGGAAAACCTATCAAATCTATTGAGAAAACCTATCAAATCTATTTGGGAAAACCTATCAATCCATTTGGGAAAATCTATCAAATCTATGTTTACCTCTATGGTTTAAAGTTGTAAATCACGTACCAAAACGATAATGTAGCGGCGGTGGTGGTGCGACGGCGATGTTGCAGTGGCGGTGGTGCAGTGGCGGTGGTGCAGCGTGGTGGTGCAGCGGCGTGGTGGTGCGCAGATGGTGGTGCAGCGGCGGTAGTGGTGCGTAGATGGTGGTGAGCGGCGTGTGGTGAGCGGCGGTGGTGGTGAGCGGCGGTGGTGGTGAGCAGCGGTGGTGGTGAGCGGCGGTGGTGGTGGAAGATGGTGGATAAGCGGCGGTGGTGGTGAAGATGGTGGATGAGCGGCGGTGGTGGTGGAAGATGGTGGGCGGCGGTGGTGGTGGTGGAAGGTGGTGGTGAGCGGCAGCGGTGTCACGGGGAGGGCTCGCGGTGATGGTTTGGAGGCGGTGGTGGTGAAACGTTCATGATTGTGGTGGTGAAATGGTTATGGTTGTGGTGAATGTGTGGTGAAATGGGGGTGTGCGAACGGTTAAAGATGAAACCAGTAACCACGAGGTCACGTTTGGCCTCCACGTGACCTCTTACAGACACGAGGTCACGGTTTGGTCTCCACGTGACCTCTTACACACACGGTGCTTGAGGGGCAGGTGCACTAATTGAGGGAAATCAGATTCAAAAAATATCTCAAGAGGTCACGGTTTGGCCTCCACGTGACCTCTTCCTTTTTTTTGTATAATTATTATTATTATTATTATTGTTGTTATTATTATTATTATTATTATTATTATTATTATTATTATTATTATTATTATTATTATTATTATTATTATTATTATTATTATCATTATTATTAACCGTAACCTTTTAGTTTCTGAATACACAAATAATACTATTAATATTATTAATATTATTAACTTTAAAATTATTACTATTAACTTTTTATTTATATTAGAGTATATTATTATTATTATTATTATTATTATTATTTATCATTATTGTTATTATTATTAGAGTTTATTTTGTAGTTTCTGGATATACAAAATATTATTATTATAATTATTATTATTAACTTTAAAATTATTACTATTAAACTTTTTATTTATATTAGAGTATATTATTATTATTATTGTTATTATTATTATTTATCATTATTGTTATTATTATTAGAGTTTATTTTGTAGTTTATGGATACACAAAATAATACTATTATAATTATTATTATCAACTTTAAAATTATTACTATTAAAATTTTTATTTATATTAGAGTATATTATTATTATTATTGTTATTATATTATTTATCATTATTGTTATTATTATTAGAATTTATTATGTATGTTTGAACATTGGTTTACAAAATATAAGGTGCATATATGTTGATATGTTCCCGATAAGATTGTTTAGGTTATCATTAAAACGTCACGGTTTGTTCACGTAAGCATGTTTGTATGTACGTTTACGAAGTGTATTTGTTCTTATTGTATATATATGTTGATGTGTGTGCATGTTCATGAAAAAATATCCGATTCGATATACGTAAATGATCATAAACGGTTAATGTGTGGGATTAGGGAACCCCAAAAGGTCACGGTTAGACCAAACCGTGACCTCTTTTGTCAACAAGGTGTGACGGTTAGGTCACCACGTGACACTTTGTGTCAACAAGCTGTGACAGCTTCATTCCACAACGCCACATGTGAACAAAGGGGTCACGGTTTACCCAAATCGTGACCTTTTAGTCCAGATTATTTTAAAAGAATATTTTTTCTATACCTTTCAGCGAACCACTCCCGTCCCGACCTGTTAAGACGGTAGGGCAACAGGGGAGTGGTATGGGCTCGAACCCACTACCACCGGTTCAAGGAGGTATTTTTTATAAAATTATTTAATTAGTAAAATATTAATAAATTAGGCAAACGGTCACGGTTTGCCCTAACCGTGACCTTTTGCCCTAACCCTAACCGTGACCTTTTACAAGTGCCATGCGCCCGAACAAGTGCCATGAGCCCGAAAAGAGGTCACGGTTAGACCTAACCATGACCGTTGCCAAACTCTAAACGTCACGGTTTGGTAAAACCGTGATAATTTATCCTCCTATTTGATTTAGTGTCTTATTATTATTACTATTATTATAATATTATTAATATTATAATAATAATAATAATAATAATAATAATAATATTATTATTATTATTATTATTATTATTATTATTATTCACTTTAAATTATTACTATTATTATTTCTTCTATTATTATTATTATTTCTATTATTATTATTATTATTATTATTATTATTTCTATTATTATTATTATTATCATTATTATTATTATTTCTATTATTACTATTATTATTATTATTACTATTACTACTATTATTATTTGTACTATTATTTTTTATCATCATCATCATCATCATCATCATCATCATCATCATCATCAAATAAAGGGATCTTCATTAATATGATAAAGTATCGGAAAATGATAACTTACAAGAGACATTGGTGCCTCTATGACGATTCATTATTCTAACGTAATTATTTATACGATCCTCATACATATTTTGCCATTCTAGTGCTTGTTGATATGCAAATCTCAGCCAATGATAGCTCACACTGGGCATTGGGTAATCCCCTTCCAATTGTATGCAAAGAAAGTGACATTGGTTAACATGAGTAAGTGCGACAACTGGATAGGTGAATAATGGCTCTGGGGCTGTTCTCAGCGGGAACCATGTCTGGCTGCCAAATGAAGAAATAAGATGCACAATACAAGTGAATGTTTCCGCAATTACGAGTCCATGGGCCGGAAAAGTTAGCCAATGGGTATCGGGTGCGGGTTGAGTCGTGCCAAACCAATTTAAGCTATTACGAACAGAATCATAATAGCCAAGCATCTCGCGGTTCAAATTGCTCCACCAATACCACATGTTTCTGTCCATCTCCGACAACATTTGACGCCTAACCCATTCCCATTCATTTTGCTTTTTCCCTAAAGCCACCGCGATCGCCCGAAAACCACAGTTACCATCAGGCTGCACATCTTTTATAGTCGAAACGTACCGGTGAATCCATTGGGGCAGCTGATCCTTAAACTTCATTACTTTTATCAAGTCCTTTGGTTTCAATATTAAAGGAAACCCTAGGGCAGCTCCCGTAATCGGTACATTTGAAGCAGCCTTTGCCTGATTAGAACGGTCGTTAGGCATTTTAAAGTGAGGGGTATATGAGCTATGCCTCGCCGGGTCAGGCATAGTTTGTTATGAGGAAGTATAGGAGCTATGTCTAGCAGCCTCATACTATGATGTATTGGAGTCCGCTCTTCTTGTTGCTCCTTAATATTTGGACGACCACGTCGGTCATGACGCACCTCAGGTTCTTTAAGTTTTGACTTGCTCTTAAACAAAGAGTCAAATACTTTCTTAGACAATTTTTTCTTTACTTGAGGATTGGGAGACGACATAACCTTTTGTTTCAAGTCATCAAATTTCACATCGTAGTCGGGTTCAGGCGGCGTGACGTACGCTGGCTCGAAATCAAGCTTCCTCCAGTGTGGATCTACCACATCGAGTGGAATACTTGTGACTGGATTTAAATGTTAAATTATTAGTGAAAAATATGCAATCGTGTGACAACAGTAAAAAATATATTAAGAAAAATATAACCTTCTCGGATGTATATCTCCAAACGACAAGCACATGGCAAGGCCATGGACATGAACAACTGGTGTCCACATGAACCCCCAGACTCCTGAATCATTTCTATTTTCGTCAACTCTGATTCAAGGAGGCTAAGGCAAAAAATGGATACTTTATAATGCAATTTTGAAAACAATGACAGTCGATGGTCTTTTTTAATTTTTCACAGGGGACACCTCGAATGTTTTACAAATTTCAATCTCCTGGCCGCGCACGAGGTCACAAACATATCCGACAAGTGTGTGCAACGTATTATTGGTCCCTGTGAGTTAACTCTTGAAGTTGGCATGTTGGCCCTCAACCCTATTAGTTGTAAATTCACCAAAGTTAAGGCGGTCGTACATCCAACAAGTAATAATTTTCTCTTTGTACGGCACCAACCAATTATTCTAAATATATTCCCATACCTCTGAAAGAAATAACAAATTTTATAAAATGAACCAATAAATTATTAGAGTAAAAATAACTATGAAACTCTTACCACGTTTACCATCTTCATTTAACTTTCTTCCATCTTCCTGCAATTGTAATCGTACAATGCCTCTATGGGAGACGAACACAAGGTCTTCCACCAGTACGGAAAATCCTTCCACATGCTGGTTTTGAAAATGATATTCCACCGTCTTTTGATATTCTCCCTAATGTACCACCTGCATAGGTTTTTAGTAACACTCGGGAATACTATGTCACACGCGCTCATCAGGGCCAGGTCCCTGTCTGTGACAATAACGCGGGGCTCCACACACCCATCGAGCATATCTCTGATCCGCTCCAGTACCCATATGAAGTTGTCCTGCCGTTCCCTCGATATAAATGCATGCGCAATACAAAATGACTTCGACGTCGATGTAATGCCAATAACCTGAACAAACGGAATGTTGTACATGTTGGTCTTGTACGTCGTGTCTATCAACATCACGTGCGGGAATGCGCGCCACATTTTATACGAAGTAGGATGACAAAAGAAAACATCTTCCACGGCCTTAGTAGTTGCATTCGTTCGTGTTTCATACACGAACTCTTTAGATTATAGCAGGTTTTCAAGTTCCTGCATTGGTGTCATGCCTTTTCTCCTCTCAGCCCTAAACTTCGACGTCAGATTGTATATGTCTTGAACAACACAGACGCTGTGGGGAAAGTGCTCCCTTACGGCTGAATGGATATGTCGTGGCCGCACGTGCTGCCTGTGTAACTTCTCGACAAGATCAATTTCTTCGGTGGTCATCTTCCTAAGATGCGCGTGGCCCTCCTCGTACACAACAGGATCGTGGTTGTGTGTCTCGTTTCTCACCTCTAACATCCAACTGTCACTCTTTCCTACGTACTTCCCTACGAGTTTAAAGGGACATCCTTTCTTTATGCTCCCAGTACGTCTACTTGTGCCAGTGAATTTAGGTTCACCACTACGATTGCATAATAGTTCTACATCCTTTTTTCGTGACCGACCCACCACAATGACGCACCCATGATCGCGTCCTCTCATTTTAGCCCAGCTCTCCAAGTCCTCACGAGAATGAAAAAATGATAAAGCTAGACATAAAAAACAATATATAAAACAAATAAAAAATAAAATAAACAAAAGAATAAAAACTCTTCATACTTTATCGGTTTTATAAGAAACCGTAGCCTTTCTTATCCGATCCTCATCCCCATCATGCTCCGCGGTGTCCCCATGGTTTTCTTTGAGGTGAACCGAACCGTCACTCTCATCTGTGTCATTCCCATTAAAAGTATCCAACACATGTGTAATTTCTAGTTCTGACTGGTACGGGGATGTCCGTAATCCACCTCTGTTTGTGAGTGGTACGTGTTCGGGGCATGCCCGTAAGAATTGCAAGGGGGATATCTGTACCCTTCACCGTAACCTGTCGTTCCAAATAAAGAGTTGTACGCCTCTTGAGCAAATGTGTTCGACTGGTTGGTTTCATCCTCCCCCCATGGAGGGTGACTCCCGTATACGTAATATTCCTAAAAAAGATAATGGTTAGATATTTCAAATAATAAGTTATAATAAAACATATACTAGTTCAACCTGGTTCGAATCTTCGATATGTGGCACCTCATTCAAATCTGGAAGCTTCGGCTTTTGATAATGATCTCCCGAACCCGACATTGTTTTTGAATTAACGTGTTTTTGGAATGACGAATGATGAAAAATCTCGAGTGTTGGATGAATGAAAGCTCGAATACCTTATGATGAAAAAATTTCGAGTGTTGAATGAAATGTGGAGTGTTGAAAGTTCAAAGGTATTTAAGGTGAAAATCTGGTGCACAACCGTCACGGTTGGCCTCCACGTGACGGTTCGTGGCGCGAATCCCGTCCCTTTTATCAACATCATAGTCTACCACGTGACGGTTTGGTGACCGGTTTTTCAACTTTTCTAGTCCATTTGTTGTTTTGTTGTCACGCGATGTCGGAAGACAGACACAGAAACCGTGACCGCAAGCCCTTGCGGTCACAGTTAGGTACCAAAACGTGACCGCAAGCCCTAACCGTGACCTTTTGGCCCGCCTACCCCAAAAACCCCAGCGGTGTCCCCAGCACCACCCTTTAGAAAGGTAGTTTACACTTTAGAAAAGACTTTCTATTGATGCTGCTCTAAAAAGTTACCCCTGCTATGGCAACTGGTTGGATGAATGTGTTGACATTATTGGTTGACATTATTGTTGTCCTTATTTATTTATAAAGATTAATGATGTATTTATAAGTAGGTGGATTCTCAATTCTGACTTTTTGTTGAAGGCTACACATTTTCAAGTGAAGACATGTGTGAGAGATTGAGAAAAATGACGCTTGAAGATTACAGGGGAAGAACATACAACTAAGCTGCCAATTGAAGGTAAAATTTAGGGTTAATAATAATTCATTTACACTTTTCAAAAGAATTTTATATACGTACATGTCGCTGCCGGTCAAATGTCATCGCCGGTCAAACGTCACCGCCGGTCAAACGTCGCGTGTAAAGTCCTTGTAATTGATGTTTGTTTTGAATGTTTCCTTTAGTTTTATTTTAAATCATTATGTGATTTCAGTGGGTAGTTTGTATGTGATTTATTGTTAATTAGGTTACTATGCATATATAAGTTCTAACACTTAGTGAATTTTTAGTTATAGATAAAGAAAATGCCCTCAAATAGAAAATGGATTATACAATGAGAACAAATAGAGATGAGTCTTTCAATTTGCGATTTCAACAAGTAGTTTCTTATTTCTTGGACTTCGCATATGAAAATGCTACAAACATAGAAAATGAAAAATCAGGTGCCCATGTAGTAAATGCAAAAATCATTTTTACCACACGAGAGATGAATTTCAAATTCATCTTATTACACAAGGATATATGAAAGATTATCAGTTATGGTACGCGCATAGGGAAACGTATCCTAGTGAAGCTATAGATGTGGCCAATGTTCAAACCCCATGCCATCTCAATATGTGGGTCAAGATGTTGATGAAGATTTTGATGATTATACCAAGTATGATCAAATGGTTATGGAAGGCATGCACCATAATCATGATCCTTATTATCAAGAAGGGCCACAAGATCCAAATCAAATAGCAGGGGCATTCTATAAAATGTTCGAGCAAGCTAATGAGCCTTTATGGGAGGGTTCTAAACGAGCTAGCACACTCTCTATCACCATGAGGTTATTAAACTGGAAATCAGATTTTAATGTTTCTGACTCAACGTTTGAAAAACTACTTCCAATCATCAAAGAAGTTTTACCCGATGGTGACAAGCTACCTAAAAACTTTTATGAGACCAAAAAGATGTTAAGGCCACTAGAGTTGTCGTCATAACAAATTCATGCATGCCAAAATCATTGCATGCTATTTTATGGACAATATTTTGATCTTGATTGTTGTAAGTATGTAAAGAAGAAAGATATAAGGAAAAGGGGAAAAAGGCGCCTAAGTTTACGATGACTTATATGCCTATTGGGCCAAGGCTTCAAAGGTTGTTTTACTCAAAAAAGACAGCTCAACATCTGACTTGGCATGCAGATGGCAGTCCTACAAAAAAGATGAGTCATCCTAGTGATGGTAAAGCCTGGCACCATCTAAACATGGTCTTTCCTGTGTTTGAAAAAAAGACACGCAATGTTCGTCTTGGGTTGTGTACTGATGGGTTTAGTCCAAATAGCACAAGTGGGAACCCGTATTCATGTTGGCCAGTGTTTATCACGGTTTACAATCTACCTCCTTGGATGGCCCTAAAAGAGCAATACATACAAGTTCCTTTGATCATTCCTGGTCCAAAGAATCCTGGACAAAATATTGATGTTTTTTTACAACCTTTAATTGATGAGTTGAAACATTTGTTCAACCATGGCATTGAGACTTATGATGACCATCGACAAACCAATTTTCAAATGAGGTCAGTACTGCCATGGACAGTTAGTGACTTTCCTGCTTATGCGATGTTGTCTGGATGGAGCACACATGGTAAGTTAGCTTGCCCATATTGCTCCAATGAATCAGGATCATTCCAGCTACAATTCGGAGGAAAACCGTGTTGGTTTGACTGCCTTAGACAACATCTTCCCACTAAACATTGTTTCCGAAAAGATAAGATTAACTTTCGTAAAAACAAAATAGTTTCAAGTGTAAGACGTATTCCAAAGCCAAGTTGAGAAGAAATATGGCAGATTGTAAAACATTTACCCATAGTTTATAATGGTGAACCTCATGGTAGTCAATTATATAAAAGACCCCCTGGTTTTGGGATAACACATAATTGGGTAAAGAGAAGCATCTTTTGGGAGCTTCCGTATTGGGGTAAGTTGTTGATCCGACACAACCTCGACGTGATGCATATTGAGAAGAATGTATTCGACAATTTGTTTCATACAGTTATGGGCACTAATAAATCTAAAGACAACATGAAGAAAAGGAAAGATATTGAACATATTTATGATCGTCCTCTGACTGGGTTTGAGAATGATATTCTCTGTTGATATGAATCAACAAGGATCGAATATGATGATTGAGTCAATGATTGAAAGGCGGAATCAAGCAATCAATAACATAGAACACTTGATATACTCATAAATGCATTCTTGTATTAATTAGATGAACTGTTACAGAGTAAATGTTGGGGTTTTGCAAGCTACAGTAACAAGACAGCTAATATGGTATATTCTGATTGTCTATTCTCGTAAAACACAAAGGTTACGAATATCACCTCATACGAGGTTTCTATTCTATTTATAGGCTGACTTACAGCTTGTACAAAAAGACTAAACTACTCTTAGTCTAAGTCTTCACCAGCATTTGTCTTTTGTTCATCCACATTGACTAATGCGGATGAGTAGTTTTTCATCAGCAATGGTCTTCTATTAGCCACATTGGTGTTTGGTCATCAGCATTAGTTAATGCGGATGAACAAACACTTGGCCGCATTTGTTGCTGGTCATCTGCATTAGTTAACGCGGATGAACAAATGCCTTGTCCGCATTTTATCAACTGTCTGCATTAGTTAATGCGGAAGAACAAATGCCTTATCCGCATTTGTTCTTGGTCATCTGCATGGACAAATGCGGATAGTCAATACTTGTAATCTTCTTCTTTTGCAGGATCTTCTTCATGCGCATTTGTTCTTGGACTTGGGGAGAAACCAGCAGAACAACCATCCACCTCTTGAATTGGCATGTATGATCCTTTCAGGGTCCAACAATACTCCCCCTAAGGATTATACAGCCTAAGTACTTCAAGGGTTTGAGGGTGGATCAGGTTGTGAAGATTCTGCTGGGTCTTGTGCAGTAGGAGGAGATGACACTGGAGTTGGGTCTGTGTAGGATGGGTCCAGTATGGCCTTGATCATGTTGGAGAACTGTCTAGCATCATCCAACTTCTCTCTGTTCAGTACATGTATCTTCATTTGGCTCATAGTGTGTACGGCTTCAATGGGCAGCTTCTTCAATGACACAGGCTCCCAAAAAGACACAGTTGACAGCCCATCCCTGTGAATCAGTAAAGATCCATCAGCATCAACCTCTAACTTCACAATGTTACCAAACTGCAAAGGAGTCTTCTTCTTCCTCCTTTGCTCTTTCTTCTTGATGATCCTGTCATAGGCCATCTTCAGGAGTTTGATGCACTTGAGAAAGAAGTACATATCAGCTTCACCAAGCTTATTTCTAATCTCCCTGAAGTGCCTTGTATATATGTAGTGGATATATGATTCATGTAGCATTCTCACTTCATATCCACAGAACAGTCGAATTTCAGCTCCTTCTTTTCCTCCCCACTTCCTTTAATCACCAACTCATAAGTTTTCTCATCATAATAAACATTTGAGATTGGCACAGAAGTGTGAGTACCAGCAACCATCTTCCTCTTCAAAGATTTAGTGGGCTTTACCCTAAGCTCAGGGAATACCACTTCTTCATCTGGTTTTCTTTTCTTTTTCTCAAGGGGATTAACAAAGATCTATCCTTTCTCATGCAGATAGTCTTTAATGATTTGAAGTTGTCAGTTCTCTTGAACATCCTTAGAATGTCCTCAAACTCATATCCCCTGAACATAGCATTATGATTTATCAGTCTTAAATTGGCTAGTTCCTTTAGATCATGGATCATTAGAGAATTCACAAGAGTAGAGTACTCTGTGAAGAATTGGACTAATCCAGATATTCTCTTTACCATGAACATATTCCAATCACTATCATACTTCTAGGCAATAATCTTCTGATCTGTCTTGCCTTTTGGAGTAGACACACCCTTTATCATTTCAGCAGTTGTGAGTCCTTCATGTAGTTCTAGTTGTGAAGGCTCAGCAAACCACTCAGGGTATCTGTGTAGAATGGGTGCCAGGGAATCATGATCTCCCTGAGTGAGGCTTATTTCTTGAGCTAAAACTCTAGTTCTTGGTTCGGTTCTTGTGATCTCCTCCTCCATCTTCTTCAACCTGTCTTTCTTTTCAAGTATCATCCTAAGGACAGCAACCCTTAGGGAATTGGTTTTCATGTTCCCTAATTTTCTTTTAGTGAATCCTTGAGCAGACAGATAATCCTTCATCTCCTTATTTGTCATGCTGTAGGGATCGGGGTACATAGGTTGAAAGGAGTAGCAGGTTTTGTTTTTGGTGCCTTGACCTCAGAAGCTTTAGGAGATTGAGCTTTTTCATACTCAGTTTCAAAAGTTGGATCTAGCAGCTTGTTTAACTTTTCTTCTTCTGCTAGCATCACTTCATATGTCATCCCAAATACTTAATCAGGGTCATACCCATGATCAATCAAAAATAAGGCCTTCTTCATCAAATCATCAGACTTGGCCTTTTCAACTGACTCAGAGACAGAAGGTTCTTCATTCACAGGGATTTTACTGATCACTGGCTTATCAACCATGTATCCACCTGGAATTTCTTCTTCTTCTAAGTCAATCACTTCTGCCTTCTTCTTCAATAAGGCTTCAGCTTGTTCATGTTCATCCAAGAATCCAGCAATAGCTGCTAGACTCCTTGGGTCATCTTTTTGTTTCTTCTTCATTGGTTCTTCTTCTACTATTGGCTTCTTTCCTTTAGCCTTTGCAGCAAGATAACTCCTTCTTCTGGCATATGTTTGCATGCTTGGGCCAGAAGAGGGTTCAGTCATTTCGGCCTCTTGTGGAGTTTCTTCAGATTGTTCCTTTTCAGGAATATGTGTAGCTGTAGCAGCTTTTTCTTCTTCTTGTGTTTGTTGTTCACATAGCTTTCTGATCATTTCTTTTTGTTCATCAGAAAGTGACACAGCAGAACCAGTTGCATACTCAATTCCTTTTCAATTGGCACTGGAGATTGAGGTATGACAACAAAAGGCTCAGTGTCAGTCCTTTGATTCATTATGAAGTCCCAGAAATCCTCATCAATGACAAATTCTTCAGCAGAGAACATGTCTAGGTCTTCCATCATGTCACTGAACTCAGTCTCTTCAGTGTGGACTTCTTCAGGCTGCTTTGGGTATACAATCATCTCCAAGCTAGATGATTCAGGCATTGATTCACTAGGTTTAGAACCACTAGTTTCTGCCTCCTCTTCAGGCTCAGTGAATCTCATCTTTTTGGCTGGAAGGGAGTCATCACCACTGTCTCCAGATGATTCTTTATCACCACTGTCTCCAGATGATTCTTTATCACAATCATCTTTGTCATTCCCTCTCATTCTCTTTTCTTTCTTCTTATCACCTTCATCTTCTTTTTCTTTCTCAGCCTCTTGCTTTAGTTTCACAAGCTTTTCCAGCTCAGAGACTCTCTTATTGAGAACCTCCACTTCCCTTTCAAGGTTACGAATCATAGTGGACTGTTCTTCAATAAACTCTTCTTGTTCTTCCATGACTATTGTTTGGATGTTGAGAGTGTCCACATAACCACTGATTTCATCCTTTGATAGCCGGAGAGCCTCTTTTAACATATCAATCTCCCTTTCTTTTTCTTTCATTTCCTTTCATGCTTGCCCTTCATTTCTTTCACTTCTCTTTCTTTTTCATCCATCTCAAGAAGTCTGTCTTGAATGATACCAGATCTTCTTTTCAGGAGAGTGTCCATCTTAGATATTTTCTTCAGAAGCTCAGAGATCATCTCATCTTTTCATCTGGTTTGTTGATCTCTGATTCAGCAAAGCTCTCAGAAGAAGCAGCTTCTGAAGTCACCTGCCTTGCAGGTATGGGCATATGATCATCTTTATCATTAGATGATGATTTGGATTCATGAGTGGAGCTGGCAGAGTCACCAAACTCAGCATGAGCAGTAGAGGGAGAAGAGTGAATGGGAGATATGGGAGAGTGATGAACTGGTGAAATATGGGGTGAATGAATGGGTGAGTGTATGGGTGATGTATGAGGTGATGTATGAGGTGAGTGTATAGGTGATATATGGGGTGAGAGATAGGTTGAGGTTGGTGATAGGGATTGGTGATCTTTGGGGTGATGGTAATGGTGAAGGCATAAATGGTGATACTACATCAGCTTCATGCACAGAAGGTCCAGTGTGAAGATCACCACCTACATCAACATATGGTGACACTGACCTCTGTCTATCCTCTGAACTTGCTGCTTGTTCTTCTTCATGAGCAGGCTCATCAGCAGGAGCCTCTAATGCTTGTACTCCTCCTTGATTGATCTGTTGCTGCATCCATGGCAACAGAGGGAAGAAAGTACCACTATAGAAGTTCCTTGGATCTCTTTTATGATGTACCTGTAGGACTTGGCATTATAGTGAGGAATGTCCATCACTGGTCCTACTGGTGCAAGATCAGGAAAGGCTTCATTGATGAAGCACTGTATAAATCTGGGGTACATCAAAAACATGTGCCTTCTACCCTCTTGGATGTTTGAGACTAATCTATTGAAGACATATGCAGATATGTTGAATGGATGATTGGTGCATAAAGCACAAATAGCAGAGGAGGTTGTCACTGGGATATCATTCCATCCAGTCTTCCTCTTAGATAAGCAATGTTGATAAATGTGTATCAATAATCTCCATTACAGATCTACCAACCCTTTCACAATCTGCTTCCCTTCATAACCACCCTCATAGCCAATGTTGGCAAAGAAGGTCATGATATCATCATCTTAAGTTCTATAGGGGAGTCTGCATCATCTCCAAACTGTAGACACTGTCTCATAGTTTGCTCAGTAATGACTAGAGAATGATCATCAGCGATTCTTCCAGTCAAGGTTCTCACACCCTCAACTTCTACCACTTCAGCTATTCCCCAAAATGACCTAATAAAGGTCTCATAGATGATGGGTCTCACTGTCATAGCATAAGCCACCCTTGTGGTTAGAAGGAATCTGATCATGTCCCTTAATCCTTCAGCCTCAGATACATCAGGGTCAAGAAAACCACTGACATTATGGAGCTTGCTCTATATGAGGTTTGCCATTGTACACTGCATTCAAGGCATATGTATTAGAGGATGAATAAGATATATCAAAAAGGGTTTATCATAAATCAGACTAATTTTATCACATTTGACTTTTCTTGGTCAAAATTGAGTGTTCATGTATACTGTTTCATATACATTTGATCTAATCTGATTTAGTGATGCATGTTCATTTTGATGAGTTATTTCTGATTACATCGATTATCCTCTCTTAATTTTAACTCATTTTAACCACTGTGATGTCTTTTGATTTCAACATTTTAGTATTTACATGCCCTGTTCATACGATGAACTGAACTTGTGAAAATCCTTTGTTTGTTGAGTTTTTCATGATTAGCATGTGTCTTTCTATCGAAATTGTCAATGGTTCATGAACACTTGTTTGATTTTGAATGATTCTTTCTTGACCTAGTTTACTAAGTTCATGTTTCGGATGAATGTCCGACAGTTAGGGTTACGGCATTTTGGATTTTCACCATTTCCTCGATAATACTGTTGTAGTGAATCGAAGATGAGTGAATGATGGTGAATCGAACTTAGAACATAGGTTTAGAACATGAAGAAGATGATGAAGATGAACAGTAACTTCAATGGCGCTCGTCTCACTTTTTAAGTCTCTCAATTTTGAAAAGTATTAAATGACCTTTCGATTTTGGTTTATATAGTCAACTTAATATGGATTTCAAATTTTGATAAGTTTTAAACACAAATGCGCCTAAGTTTTAAATTTACTGTAGCAAATGCGGTTCAAGAAATGTTCATTAGTATTTGTGTACTGTAGCAAATGCGAAAGAACAAAAGCTGGTCAGCATTTGTTCACTGTAGCAAATCGGAAGAACAAATACTTGTCAGCATTTGTTTACTATAGCAAATGCAGAAGAACAAACACTTGTCAGCATTTGTTTACTGTAGCAATTACGGAAGAACAAACACTTGTCAGCATTTGTTCACTGTAACAAATGCGGATGAACAAATACTTGTCAGCATTTGTTCACTGTAGCAAATGCGCATGAACAAAACCTTCAACTCTCATCGAATGCGGTAGAGTAAAACTCTGTCCGCATTTCTTCAACTTGTGCTAAATGACAAGAGTATGAGCACTTATTCCTTTTATGATGACACAAGCTTACACCCAAGTTTAAGTATCGATTTCATCTTTTCAAAAGAAATGCGGATGAACAAAAGTTTTGTCCGCATTAGTTTTGCATACTTAAAGTTTGGTGGTGAGACTAATGCGATAGAGTAATGTTGTTCGCATTAGTATTGCACTTGTGTTTCAGTTCACAAAGCCAATACCCGTATTGGTTGAATGCTTGGGTTACCTTCACCCGCATTAACCAATACTCTTACCTGCATTAAGTTTCAAACTTAATGTTTTTGCTTTGGTTGGTTTTGGATGAATTTTCTCTGAAGCTTTATGAAGCAATGTCTTTGCCTTTATGAAGACATGTCAGTTGCTTGATTCTTATGAATTTTGACAGATTTTGGGATATCAATTCTTGCTTAGATTGACTTGTTCATCTGTGGTGAATCAAGTTTCCCATTGTTGACTGATCTTGGACTTTTGTGCATCAAGATGTCTGCAAGAACTAAGATACTATGGTATAACTTCTGCAACAACACAGACAGATTTTCTGATTTTGCAACTTGTTTTTGGTTTTTCTAATTTTTTAAGAAAGGAAACACCTGTACAAAAATGATCAAAATTTTAAATTACTCCCCCTAAAGTTTATATCCACAATGGATAGAAACTTTTAAGGATTTGAAAATTTTGAAAAGAAAATCTTTTTGTGATTTTTGCTTTCTTCACTGTACAAGAAGTTAAGTTATACCTTTCTTTGGGATCATATCAATCTTACCTTTCACAAGTCCAAGCAATTGTTAGTAAAACAGACATGGTCATGAACATATTGATTGTAGGTATGTTTGTCCTCTTAAACTCATACTTGGTTAATATTCTGATGCAAATGATCTTATCATGTTTTTGAGTTGATTGGGTATTCAACATGTACCTCACACTCAAAAGCATGGCAAGGTCAACCATCTGCATGCAATGTATGGTAGAACTTTCAACATCTTACATGACCAGGATACTTAAAATTAGAAATCTCTTATTACTTGATCCTCATTGGGATTCTTTTATTTTTGATCCTTTTATCACTTTTGATCCATATTGGGATTCTTCTCACTTCACTTTGGAAGGTGATCTCTTAGGATTCTTTTGTTTCATTCATTTTGAATGATTTTTATTTTGTTTGTTTCATCCAAGTTGGATGAGTTCCTTATTGGGAATCTTGATGGATCATGACATCAGCACTATGTGCTTGTTTCTCAGGTCTTTGCTTAGCAAAACAAAGGAGGAACTGATGTGAGTAAACGAGATTCATAAGTCATCATTACCTGGGGTGTTTTGGTTTCTACACAACACACATTTGGATAAGTCAAAACTTACACAAACTATGAGATGACAACATCACAGTTGAATATAAGCTTTAATTTATCACTGCATGTGGTTTCTTTTCCAAGTTGAGCCTACCAACATATCAGATAAGTCATGTCAGTCATTTAAGTTTTATAAATTAGCACAGTGAATGATATAACGACTAATTATATCATTTCCTATAGATAAACTATACACTTCTTCTTTTGAATTCTTTTTGTTATTTTTGAAATATTTGAATGTTTTGTCTGTTTTCTTTTTACTCAAGATTAATCATGCCAATTGATTGAACTAAGAATTCAAATCTGGTTGGATCAAATGCCTTAGTGAATAAGTCAGCTAATTGATTATCAGTGTGAACTTGCATCAATTTGATTAATCCTTTTTTAGCACAATCTCTCAAAAAGTGATATCTGATTTCAATATGTTTTGTTTTTGAGTGTTGAACTGGATTATTTGTGATGAACACTGCTGCTGTGTTGTCAATGTAAATTGGAGTGTGCAGAAAGTTAAAACCATAATCAAGCATCTGGTTTTGAATCCAGAGAACTTGAGAACAGCATGCGGATGCTGCTATATACTCAGCTTCTGCAGTTGAGACAGAAAAACTGGTTTGCTTCTTGCACTGCCAGGATACAAGTCTGGGACCAAGAATTGACAACCGCCAGATGTGGATTTCCTGTTGAAGTTACATCCCCCATAATCACTGTCAGTGTATGCATAGAGATTGAAATCTCCTTCCTTTGGATACCATAGTCCAAGAGCAGGCTTGCCCTTAAGATATCTGAATATCCTCTTGACTGTATTGACATGAGATTCCTTAGGATCTGCTTGATATCTGGCACACACACAAACACCAAACATAATGTCAGGCCTACTGGCTGTTAGATATATTAGTGAACCTATCATGGAACGATAGTGTGTCTGATCACTGATTTGCCTTCAGGATAGGTCCAATCTTCACTTTAGTATCCACAGGAGTTCTGATGGACTGACAGTCAGCAAACTTGAATTTCTTCAGCATTGTTTCATATATTTTGATTGATTGATGAAGATTCCGTCTGCTGTCTGTTGGACTTGTACTCCCAGAAAGAAAGTGAGTTCTCCCATCGCACTCATTTGTAATTTTGAATGCATGAGATTCTCAAAGTCTTTACATAGAGTCTTGTTTGTTGAGCCAAAAATGATGTCATCTACATATATCTGTACAAGCAACATGTCCTTTTCTTTCCTTTTTCTGAAGAGGGTCTGATCAATCTTTCCTCTCTCATAGCCATTATCAAGAAGGAATGATGAAAGAGTCTCGTACCACTTCCTTGGTGCTTGATGAAGACCATACAAGGCTTTGTCTAGCTTGTACACCCTGTGAGGAAAATCTGGGTCTTCAAATCCAGGTGGTTGACTCACGTAGACCTCTTCAGCAATCTTTCCATACAGAAAAGCACATTTCACATCCATTTGATAAACAGTAAAGTTCATGGATGCTGAATATGCAAGAAAGATTCTTATGGCTTCTAGTCTGGCTACAGGGGCAAATACTTCATTATAGTCAATTCCTTCTTCTTGAGTGTATCCCTGAGCTACTAGTCTTGCTTTGTTTCTAATGACAATTCCCCTGTCATCAGTTTTGTTTCTGTATAGCCACCTGGTACCGATAGGGTATTGTCCTTCGGGAAGATCTACCAGCTGCCATACTTCTTGTTTCTTGAATTGCAACAACTCTTCCTGCATTGCTTCAATCCAACTGTTGTCTTGAAGAGCCTCTTTGATATTTTTGGGTACTATTTGACACAGAAAGCATGAGAACAAGCAGATGTTAGCTATGCTTGACTTGCTCCTAGTCACCCGTTCATTTAGTTCACCAATGATGTTGTCAACTGGATGATCTTTATGTATTCTTGTGGTTGGAATTGAGTCACCAACAATGGTTACATCAAGATTGGAGACATTCAGTTCATCATGGTGCGAGGCAACATCTTCTTGTACTGTTAGGGAGCTACGAAAGTAATCAAAATTTGTTTCAGTTCCTGCTTCAGTGTCAGCAGGGATTTGATTACTCCCATCATTTGAAGTTTTACAGTGTCAACCGGAGGGATGACATGAGGTTGAGTTCTAGCTTCTTCTTGGTTTCTAGCTTCAATAGATGGCATCTCTGATGGAGAGGGTATTTTACTAGGACCATCCTCAATTGATGCACTTTGATGTTGAACAGTATGTCTGACAGGATCAGCTTGTAGTGGTACCTCTTCATCAAGTTGCTTAGTAGAAGTTGGAGGAATCATTGGAAAGTCACTCCTTCTTTCTACTAATGATGAAGGTACAATTGATTGTAGGTTTCTGCATCAGACATGTGAAATTGGTCAAAAGATTTAGTAAATGAGTCAATATCAAACAACCAATCAGGACCATTAGTAGATTTGGGAAAAGAATGTTCCTTGAATTGAACATTTGTTGTTTCATCTATAATGTTTAATCTAGGATTAAACACTCTGTAAGCCTTTGAAATAGAAGAATAACCTACAAAGAATCCTTCATCAGACTTGGATGAAAACTTTCCCGAATGGTCACGGGTGTTAATATTGAGACAGGACAGCCAAATGACTTGAAAAATCCAATGAATGGTTTTCTTTGAAACATGAGTTCATAAGGTGTCTTATTACTTTCTTTGATGATTAAAGTTCTATTTTGTACAAAGCATGATGTGTTAACTGCTTCTGCCCAAAAGGTGATTGACAGTTTAGCATCTGCTAGCATAGTACGTGCTGCTTCAATTAGTGTTCTGTTTCTTCTTTCAGCTACTCCATTTTGTTGAGGGTTCTAGTTGCACTAAATTGATGAGCTATGCCTTTGGTTGTACAAAAAGAACTCATATCTTCATTTTTAAATTCTGTCCCATTATCACTTCTGATTGTTTTGACTTTAAGATCAATTTGATTTTCAATTTTAGTGATAAAATCTTTTATTAATTGGGATGCCTCATTTTTATGAAGTAGGAAGAAGACCCATATGAATCTAGAAAAGTCATCTATGATCACCAAACAATATTTCTTCTTTCCCATAGTCATAACATGAGTTCGACCAAAAAGATCCATATGAAGTAGTTTCAATGGAGAATTGTTGGTGTTCACCAACTTTAGCTTGTGAGACGATTGTGTTGTTTTCCTTTGAGACACGCTGAACAGTGGTCAATGAAGTGGAATTCTTTTTGAGGTAAACGAATAACATGATTTCCCTTGACTAGTCTGTTCATGTTTTTGAAATTTGTGTGTCCCAATCGTCTGTGCCAAAGTTGTGATTCATCAAAAGATGCTTTTGATAGAAGACATGTTTCTTCTTTTGGTGATGCAGAGACATAGGTGTTATTCTTCGTTGGTGTTTTCAAGACAACCCATTCTTCAGGAATTTGAAATCCTGGTCTCAAAATATAGCAATGAGTGTCAGTGAAGTGAGTGGAATATTTCTTGTCACAGATCTGAGACACGCTGAGAAGATTAAAGTTCAGTTGTTCGCAGTATTTCACTCTATCAAAGCTCAGCATCCTACTTGTCACAAATCCTTCACCTGTAATTCTACCACCTTGTGAATCTCCTCCAAATGCCACAGTAGTTCCTTGAATGTGCTTAAAATCATGAAGGAGGGAACGATCTCCAGTCATGTGTCGGGAGCATCCACTGTCCACATACCATAAACTGCTGGACCTATATGAATGACCCTACAAGCACAGAAAGAACTAATTAGACTGTGAAAACCCAAGCCATGATGGTCTTGGACTTACCGTTTCTATCCATGATAGTAACCTGTTGGTATTTTCCTCTAAACTGGGGCTTTGATGATGGAATCATGCTTGTTTTGTTTTAGAAAGACGAATGGTTTATTACTTCAACAGAAGAGTCAGATGAGTATTCAAACCTTTGTTCCCTGTTCCTTTTCAGAAAGTTGATTCGTTTTTTGTTATCAACCTTTGTTTTAGACTTATAAAAATCATTAGTTTGTTTGACTGCTTGATTTTTATTTTTTTTATTCTGTTTGAAGTTCTCAGGTTTTTCACATCATCATCAGACTTAGAAACTCTGTGATGATAACGACCATTGATCTTAGGTTTCTCAGACATGGTTGGAGAGATAGGCTTGTTCTGAGGTGTTCTCAATCCCTTTTGCTTAAAGAAACACTCAGATGTATTGTGATTTGTCATGTTGCAGACAGAACAGTATTTGTTGAAATAACAGTTCTTGGTGGAGTGGTTGTTCATATCACAGATTGAACAGTATTGATTGTAAAAGCATTTATCTGTTCTATGATTAGACCTCTCACACACCTCACAATACATGTGATAGTTTCTGGCTACTGATCCTGGTGTTGCGGATTTTATAGCTTTGGCAGATTTGGAATTAGATTCATTACTTGGTTTTGATGAGACAGCCTGATCAACCTTGTTGGTAGTTTGTTTCACAACACTACTGTCTTTGCTTTTCTGAGGCTGATCATGCTTTCTTGATCTTTGCCTAATCTCTTTTTCAAATTGATTCACATGCTCTTTATTGAAAATATCAAAGCCAACCCCTTGCCTTGATTTTGATGTTTGAGGGTCTGAGTTAGTTTTAGTTTTTGTGACCCGAGAGACTTTTCTTTTGATGGATGGTGAATCAGTGTCTGATTTGCTTGAATTTTTAGGAGAGTTTATCTCACTATCAGATCTACTTTCAGTAGGTAGATTCACCTTTTTAGCTTTTATTTTCTTTTCCTTGGAAATTGCAGGAATGAATTTCACAAAAAGAACAATAGCCTTGATTGGGCTTTCTGTTTTGATCACACCCACCGTCTTGTCTGAACACTCCTTGATTTTAATTGGGTGACCTAACTTGATTTTGTCCTCATTTGTTTCAATGTAAACACTAGGTTTATTTTCAAGATTGGTGATTTGTTTTACTATTGTTTTGGGTTCAATAGTGTTAGGTTCATTTTCCTGGGTGAGTGTGACAGAATCAGGCATGACAGTGTAGTTATCATTGTATGGTGGTGGACAAGAGTTATATCCAATACCAGACATGTCTTTGGGATCCTTTTGTGAATCAAGCATCTCTTGCAGCTTTACTGATGACTGTTGAAACTTTTCAAGTTTCAGTTCAGTAAGATTTTGTTCAGTTTTAGATTGAGCTAATTTTTTAGTCAGTTGCTCATTCTCAGCTGCAAGAGTGTACTTTTCACCATGCAATTTCTCAATGTCAGAGATGAGAGATTTAATTTTGATTTCAAAGCTTTTTATTTCTCTTTTAAGCATCTCTGACTTGACCTTTTCTTCTTTAATTTTATCAGCCAGTTTATGATTATGCTCTCTATACCCTTGCAGTTCATTTATGCATTTATCACTACAGAGGTTAGATTTTACCTTAGTAGGCATGGGAGAAGGTCCATCATTGATGTGAGCCATGAGTGCATGATTTTGAAATTGAGGCTTTACTTCCTCAGCATACATGCTCCAGTCACATACTCCATCCTGCCTGATAACAAGAGCATTTGCTGATGACTGATTGCTTCCATAAGCTTAATTGGTCAGTTGGGGTTGAGTCTGATGTGATTGTTGATGTTGATGAAGCTGTTGTTGATGATTGTTGGAGTGAAAGCTTGAAGATGGTTATGATGATGACTGGCTCTGAGAAGGCCTTTGAGCATTGTAGTTTCTTCTGGGAGCATTACATTCTCTAGAGAAGTGGCCAGTCATACCACAATTGAAGCATTTCACCTTTGATTTGTCATATCCAAGCTTGGTGTTTCCATTGAGGTGGAGCTTTTTCCCTTTTCTGAAAAACTTCTTTGCTCTCATAGCAATCATGGCCATTTGCCATTGCAAGTCCATTTCCTCCATATCATTTGGATCCATTTCTTCCAGATCTTCTTGGATCAGATGTGCAGATGTAAGTCTTCCACCCAAATAGGCTTCAAAGCTAGCAACAATTGCATTGTAAGTTGCCTTTTGTTCTTTAGATTTTGAATCATCAGGAGCAGGAGTTGCAGAGAATCCTGATGCTTGAGTCGTTGAAGTTGATGGGGAAGATGTTGATGGTCTGTTAGATGGTGGGGCTGTAGTGAATCCAGTAGCTTTAGCTTGATCCCTTGAGGAGATGAAATCATCCTCCTCAGTAATGAAGGCATTTTCCACAGAGTGATTATCTGTGGGAAACTTGTATGCTTCAACTACTCTAGGTCCTCCCAGATTTCTGCCTCTTTCATCCAGTTCCAAGGCTTCTATCTTTGCTATCATGATATCCAGGGTGGTGCTTTCCAAATCAAGAGTATTCTTCAGCATGGTTACATTTTGTTTCCAATTTTCAGGAAGACTATGTAACATCTTCTTGTTTAAATCCTTCGACTTGTAAGTTACACCCATGATCTCTAAATCATGTACCAGCTGCATAAACCTATACAACTGTTTAGAGATAGACTCCCCTTTGGAGTGATGAAATGTCTCATACTCGTTCACAAGCTTGTCTCTGTTGATTTCAGCCACTTCACTGCTTCCTTCACACATGATTTGCAGTGCATCCCATACAGCTTTTGTAGTACCATATTTTTCCAATCTTTTAAGCACGTCCATTTTAAGTGCTTGAGTAAGTATGGAGTAGGCTTTGAGGTCAATCTTGATCTTCTTATAATCATCATCATCAAGAATGAGATCTTCAATAGGGATTCTTGAAGTCTTGTACAGTGTAGCTTGATCTGCAGATAGAGTGACTGGAATGTGTGGGCCTTTGCATATTGAGATCCAATAATCAGGATCAACACCTGTAAAATAGTTCATGAATATGATTTTTCATTGTTTAAGTTCAGATTTATGTTTGAGCATGGGTGGTTTTAAAGCATGCCCAAGTTCAGAATAATTGTGTGAATCCATAGTTAACAGTTTGTTTTAACTTGTTTAGATCTGGATTTAATTGATTTTATGGTTAATTAGTCCAAATAGTCCAACAAGTCCAAACTTAGTCCTGTAACAATGGATCTGCTGATAATATGTAAATTTCAGCCTTTGATTTTCTGTTCTTGGTGACAGTGCAACCTGTACTGTTTGTTCGAAGATGAGTTCTTCGGGTGAATAGTAGCAGTTAAGTATATCAGTAAGTATTCAGTTGGAATACTGAGAAGAGATGTTTAAAACCTCTAAACAGCAACTCAATCACTAGATCAATCGGGTTAAACCTAAATCTGAGCAGATCTGAGTAATAACCGAGAGCCAAAGCTCTGATACCAATTGACCGGGTTTGAGAATGATATTCTCTGTTGATATGAATCAACAAGGATCGAATATAAAAGACCCCCTGGTTTTGGGATAACACATAATTGGGTAAAGAGAAGCATCTTTTGGGAGCTTCCGTATTGGGGTAAGTTGTTGATCCGACACAACCTCGACGTGATGCATATTGAGAAGAATGCATTCGACAATTTGTTTCATACAGTTATGGGCACTAATAAATCTAAAGACAACATGAAGAAAAGGAAAGATATTGAACATATTTGTGATCGTCCTCTGACTGGGTTTGAGAATGATATTCTCTGTTGATATGAATCAACAAGGATCAAATATGATGATTGAGTCAATGATTGAAAGGCAGAATCAAGCAATCAATGAACATAGAATACTTGATATACTCATAAATGCATTCTTGTATTAATTAGATGAACTGTTACAGAGTAAATGCTAGGGTTTTGCAAGCTACAGTAACAAGACAACTAATATGGTATATTCTGATTGTCTATTCTCGTAAAACACAAAGGTTACAAAAATCACCTCATACGAGGTTTCTATTCTATTTATAGGCTGACTTACAGCTTGTACAAAAAGACTAAACTACCCTTAGTCTAAGTCTTCATTAGCATTTGTCTTTTGTTCATCCGCATTGACTAATGCGGATGAGTAGTTCTTCATCAGCACTGGTCTTCTATTAGCCGCATTGGTGTTTGGTCATCAGCATTAGTTAATGCGGATGAGCAAACACTTGGCCGCATTTGTTGCTGGTCATCCGCATTAGTTAATGCGGATGAGCAAATGCCTTGTCCGCATTTTATCAACAGTCCGCATTAGTTAATGCGGAAGAACAAATGCCTTGTCCGCATTTGTTCTTGGTCATTCGCATGGACAAATGCGGATAGTCGATACTTGTAATCTTCTTCTTTTGCAGGATCTTCATGCGCATTTGTTCTTGGACTTGGGGAGAAACCAGCAGAATAACCATCCACCTCTTGAATTAGCATGTATGATCCTTTCAGGGTCCAACATCCTCTTTTAAACCCTATGTATGATGACGCCAGCAAGATGACAATACTTAGAGGAGATTACACTCTTGGATGAAAAAACTTAAATTTCGAGATGGGTATGCTTCAAACATAGGGAGTTTAGTAAAAACCAAAGATAATACTTTCATGGTTTTAAAAGCCATGATTGTCATGTGTTTATGCAACTTTTGCTTCCTCTTGCTATTAGAGGTCTTGTTTCAAAGAGACATATGAGGCTGTAACAGAGTTGTGCATGTTCTTTCGAGTCTTATGCTAAAAAACGTTACATGTAGATGATTTGGCAAAGATGAAGGACACTATCGTTGTAACTATATGCAAGTTGGAGAAAATTTTCCCTCCTGGTTTCTTTGACTCAATGGAGCACCTAGTCATACATTTAGCTGATGAAGCTCTTCTTGGTGGTCCAGTGCAATATAGATGGATGTACCAATATGAAAGGTAATGAAACTATTGTAATGATGTAATCGCATGAATTCTTTGTTTTTAACAATCCTAATACATTCTAAATGATCTGTAAGTGTAGGAAGCTTGGTTGATCAAAAGAAGAATTAGAAACAAATCAAGGATTGAGGGTTCAATCGTGAGGGAACACCTAGTGAATGAAATTGCCACCTATTGTTCTCTATACTTTGACCCAACAATTGAGACACGCCATAATAGGGAGCCACTAAATTTCACATCGGAACTTTCAGGTTCTTCAAGTGGAGGCTCTCAACTAAGCGTGTTTCACGTTCCATCAAGATGATTATATCAAAAGAGTGGAATACGAAGACGCATGGGTTTTGAAGAAGTTAAAAAGGCACACACGTATGTTCTTCAAAATTGTGAAGAAGTTTATCCTTACATTGAAGAGTTCGGTTTGCGCCAGAACAATATCCGAATGAGCCGATTCTGCTGCTCAGAGATAACCACTTTGCTGAATGGTTTGAATACCGCATAAGTAAACCCAACTAAATCATAATGGTTTATGTTATTGCATAATTAACAAGCACGTTATGCATGTGTTCTTCCTTGTAGGTAAAGAATGGCTTAGTTGATGGAAGCACTCGACATTTGGAGATTATAGCAAAAATTCCATCGATTTCGGCTCAATCTCACAATGGGTACTTAATAAATGGTTATAGGTTCCACACACAAAAATATGGTAAAGGACTTGTGACATCAAATTGTGGTGTGTGCGTAAGAGGGGAGACTTATAACAAACAAGAGTCTGACTACTACGACTTAGTGGACAAGATACTAGAGCTCCAGTATGACTGCAACGGGTCTCACACGGTTGTACTCTTTAAATGTACGTGGTTTGATAACAAAGACGGTGTAGTAGTTCATAAAAATAGGTTGGTCGATGTCAAACCCAAGTCCCGACTTCCAAGTGACGACCCATTTATCTTGGCATCACAGGCGGAACAAGTGTTTTACACATCATATCCTGCTGTGACAAGTGATACAAAAAACGTATGGGCAGTAGTGAAGACAAAATCCCGACATATCTATGAAGTTACCACATCTGAAACTCAAGTATCAAATGATGTAGATACTGAAGCACATGTGTTTTTTTCAAATTAATGAAAGATTTGAGTTACCAGATGAAGTAACTAGGAGTGAACGCTTGAACCTGGTTACAAATACTAATACAACAGAGCAAATGACCTATGGGGGGAAGAACCCGAAGATGATAATGAAGATGACGATGTTGATGATGAAGATGAAATGGTTTATTTGGGCTCTTTAGATGAAGATGAACATGATTATTAGGAACATTAATTGTTTATTTCAGTATACTTACTAATATTTAAGATTTATCATATGGTATGTACACTTTAAATAATTTCCTAACATAGGGTTTGTAAATCTTATACTTTTATCTAAACATTCTTATTCTACTAAATGCAGGGTGTATACATTATAAATGCAGGGTCTATACAAATCGGAGTATGGTATTTTTCTTATTATTCTGATGATATTCTCCAAGATGAATGGATGTATATATAACAAACCAGGCAAACATACTGCCTAAAAGAAAGCCTTGACAATAGGCAATCAAATCAACATAAAAGAGGAAAAACAATTGACTAAAATAATGACTAAAAATAGGTGAAGTGAAATCGTTCCTTCCAATACTCCCTCTCAAGTTGGAGCGTGTGGATCGCAAATGCCCAACTTGCCAAGTAACAGTTGTAACTGTTGGGATCCCAGGGGCTTCGTGAACAAGTCTGCAATTTGTGATTTTGTGTCAACGTGCAGCGGTTCCACATCATTTGATTCGACTCGTTCTCTAATGAAATAGCAATCCATTTCGACGTGTTTTGTTCGTTCATGAAACACGGGATTATTTGCTATGTGTTTAACAGCCAAGTTGTCATAAAAAAATTGTGTTGCATTGTTTTGTTCAACGTCCAGCTCCTTCAGAAGCCATCGCAACCAAATGATTTTGCTAACTGTTGTCGCCATGGCTCGGTATTCGGCTTCTGCCGATGAGCCAGACACAACTGATTGCTTCTTCGATTTCCATGAAATCGGTGCCCCGCCCAATAGTATTAAATAACCACTTCTTGATCTTCTCGTGTCGGGGCAACCAAGCCAGTCCGAGTCTGTATATCCGACAAGGTTTGTTCCTCCTCCTTTGGGGAGTAATATGCCCTGACTCGGGGTGGCCTTCAAGTACCTCAATACTCTCATAGCAGCTTCCATGTGATTTGCCCGAGGATCACCTACAAATTGACTCAGAACGTTAACTGAGTAGGTGATGTCGGGTCTAGTCGCTTGTAGGTATAAGAGTCTGCCTACAAGTTTGCGGTATTGACTTGCATCGGCTCGAACTTCTTCACCATCCTTTGCAAGCTTTGTGTTTTGCTCCATGGGAATGGCGCTTGGCCGACAACCCATCATTCCACTATCTTCAAGGATGTCAAGCACATATTTCCGTTGACTCAAGACCAGTCCCTTTCACGTACGTGTGACTTCAATACCCAGGAAATACTTTAGAGGGCCAAGGTCTTTGATGCTGAAGTTTTTACTAAGGAATGCTTTTGTTTCTTCGATCTTTTTGACGTCATTTCCTATGAGGATGACATCATCAACGTATATAAGTGCAGCAACAAACGATTCTTTGGATTTGAATATGAGTAGGGAGTGATCGGCTTGAGATTGTTTGAAGCCAATTTGTTGCAATGAGGAGGTGAATTTTTGGTACCAATTTCTCGAAGCTTGCTTTAGACCATAAAGCAATTTTCTAAGCCGACACACCTTGTTTTCATTTCCTTTCTCAAATCCTTGTGGTATTCTCATATATATTTCCTCATCTAATTCTCCATGCAGGAACGCGTTGTTCACGTCAAGTTGGTTAATGGTCCAATTTCTTTTGGCAGCCACAGTAAGCAGGGTTCGAATGGTGACAAGTTTGGCAACTGGTGCGAAGGTGTCATGAAAATCTATTCCTTCCATTTGTGTGAACCCCTTTGCGACTAATCTTGCCTTATATCTCTCTATTTCTCCATTCGGTTTGTACTTTAGCTTGTACACCCATTTTGATCCTATGGCATGTTTCCCTTTGGGTAAATCTTCAAGGGTCCATGTACCATTTTGCTCAAGTGCTTGGATTTCCCGTTTCATAGCTTCCTTCCAATTAGAGTTCTGCACACTTGTTTAAAGGTCTTCGGCTCATCATTAGAACTGATGGTCGTTAAGAAGGCTTTATAAGAGCCAGTGAGTTTATTATAAGAAATGAAATTGGCAATTGGATGTACCGTGGAGGAATTTTGATCGAATACGAGTTGCAATGGATCTATGGATGAAGGAAGATGGACAATATAGTTATTAAGATGTGTTGGACGAGATCTGCTTCTCCTTTCCCTAAGTGGTTCTTGAGTTTGCATGGAGCTGGGCCCTGTTCCTCTTTCATGAGTTGGGCTGGTATTGTTTGTTGGGCCTGCTTCTCCCAAGAACTTGTTCCATGGGCAGGTTCGTTGTCCATGTGGTCTTGTGTAGGCATGCTTGCCTCATGTTGGGGAAAATGGTCTCCTGCTGAATCATTCCCTTCATTTGTGATTGGAAAATGGTCTCCTGCTGAATCATTCCCTTCATTTGTGATTGGTTTAGCATGGGTGCAGTAGTACTAGGGTGGTAAGTCGAATATCTCTGGTTCTTCTTCTTCGAGTCGAGTGTTGATTTTGTCATATGGGAAGACATTCTCGATGAATCTTACATCCCTTGAAATTACCATCTTATGACCTTTAATATCAAAAACTTTGTATCCTTTTGTACCATGAGGATAGCCTAGAAATATCCCAGGACTCCCTCTCTCTTCAAACTTGTCGCCCCTTATTTCGTTGTTTCGATAGTATGCGAGACAACCGAAGACTCTCATGTGGTCATATCCGGGTTTTCTACTATAAACTATCTCGTATGGTGTCTTGTTGTTAATGGCCGTTGATGGAAGCCTATTGATAATATAGGCTGCGGTCAAGACACACTCTCCCCAAAAGGTTGATGCCAACTTTGCCTCAAATTTTAGTGCTCGTGCTGTTTCAAGTAAGTGTCGGTGTTTCTGCTCAACGACTCCATTCTGTTGCGGCGTATGTGGACAAGTCGTTTCAAGTAACACACCTTCTTCATTATAAAAGGTCATCATTCGGTGATACGTGAACTCGCCTCCATTGTCGCACCGAACTAGTTTCACATTTTTGTTGAATTGAGTTTTGACCATTTTACGAAAACTAATTAGATGATCACTAGCATCCGACTTCCGTTTCAAAAGATACACCCAAACGGACCGACTAAAATCATCTACAAGAGTTAGAAAATAATTTACTCCGGTCAAAGTGGGCGTTCGGTATCTTCCCCATATATCACAGTGTACTAGTTCAAAGCATTCTTTTGATTTAATGAAAGTAGTAAGAAATGGCAATCTGGTGAATTTTGCTCTTGCACATGAATCACAAAACTCATCATTTGTTTTTGAAGAAATGAAATCAAAACAAGACAATTTACTATAAGAGGCATGCCTCAAACGTTTATGCCAACGTCCACTTTCAACATCCATCGCCATTCTTTCGCTTCCCATAAGTCGCATCCGATATAGACCTTGTTCGCATCTACCCGTTCCAATCAATTTCCTCAAATTCAAGTCCTGCATGATAAAGAAATCCGGGAAGAAAATTACAGCACAGTGAAGGTCTTTTGTTACTCGGCTAACAGATAATAAGTTGCAAGTGAACTCAGGCACATATAAAATGTTTTGAATCTTTGACCCATTTGGCAAAGTGCATGTCCCCCTTCCCTTGACAGGTATAGAATCACCATTAGGAATGGTGACTGGTAAGTCATGTGTTGTTTTGAATTCATCATGAAAGGCATTAAGGTTATGAGTTATGTACTCGGTGCAACCCGAGTCGACAACCCATTTGTTACCTTTGTCGAATATACCTGCCATGTCTACAATTGGTTGAGCAACTTAAACAATAGGTGCATTCTTAGTAGCAAACATGTGTAAAAACTGCTTGTAATGTTCTTCGTTTAAGCCCGGTATGGGGCTTATCCCGCTCTGCTTGACTCGTTACTAGAAGGGTCCGTTTCAACGCAAGCAGCCTTGGCCTTCCCTTTTTCTGCCTTACCTTTTCCCGGCCACCATTCCGGGTACCCAATTCGCTTGAAGCAACCGTCACGGTTATGTCCGTCCTTCCCACAAAAGTCATAATGCTCCCCTTTATCATCTACAGCCTTCTTCCCGTTCTTAGGCGTGTTTCGATTTTGTGTGCCAGCAGCCCCAGTTTTCTTCATGAAGGCTTGAAACGCAGCAGCATCGGTGCTCGTTCTTTTGCCCACAGTAACAACCTTCTGTTGTTCATCTTCCGAGACAAGATGGTATGCTTCTCCTAGGTTGGGTATTGGTTTCGTAGCAAGGATTTGCGTTCTTATCGTCAAGTAATCGTTGTCGAGTCCAAGTAGGAACTCATATAACTTTTCTTTATCCTTGGATTCTGTTAGCCTTTTGCTCATACCGCACGTGCAACCAGTGCAAGAACATCTAGGGACCGACAAGACTGAACTTATCTCGTCCCAGAGGGTTCTTAACTTGGTGTAGTACGCGGATACGGAGGACCCATCCTGCTTCGTCGTCATTAACAGTTGCTACAGTTCATATGCCCTCGAGGCACTTTCTTTCCCGAAACGCTCCTGCAAGTCCTCCCACATTTCTTTCGCAGAGTCGGCGTACTTTACACTAACACTAATTTCCTTCTCCATGGCTGTTGTCAGCCATCCTCTAACCATGGCATCACATCTAAGCCATAGCACGTGATCCGCATGGGTCTTCTCCGGTTTCTTTAGAGTTCCGTCGACGAATCCTATCTTGTTCTTTGCAAACAAGAAGGTCTCCATCTCCTGAACCCAGTCGAGATAGTTGCTATCATTCAGAGCCTCGTTCACATGTAACTGCCTCGGATAATCCGATGGATGGAGGTAGTAGGGCGAGGTGTGATCTGTTGCAGCATTGTTGGTCATGTTTGGCTCCTTTTCTTTGTCGCCGGCCATGTAGGTGATGGTCGGTTGTTTAGGGTTTCGAGGTTTTAGTCGAGCGTGTTAAAGGACCACGCTCTGATACCATATACAAATCGGAGTATGGTATTTTTCTTATTATTCTGATGATATTCTCCAAGATGAATGGATGTATATATAACAAACCAGGCAAACATACTGCCTAAAAGAAAGCCTTGACAATAGGCAATCAAATCAACATAAAAGAGGAAAAACAATTGACTAAAATAATGACTAAAAATAGGTGAGGTGAAATCGTTCCTTCCAATAGGTACTGGTACTCGTGGTGGAAAGGTAGCTCCAGTTAGACGCAGCGATAGTAGTACTCGTGGTGATAGTGCTACTCGTGGTATTAATATTCATGAACCTGACTCTCGTATTGGAGTTCATGCTACTATAGGGACACGAGGATCCCATGAGTCTAGTTCTAAAGGTAAAACTCAAAAGCATGTTGAAGAAGGAATAAGACAAACTTGTGGGAGATATGTCATAGTACGTGGTGCAAAAGCTGGGGGTTGCTGGCAGTCATAGTCGTGCGGCTCGCGGTGATGAAATGGCTGATATGGTTGGGGTATTACGTAACACTATGAGGTTACATGATATTGATGGTGATGATGCTGAGGATGAGTTCGACTATGTTGAGGATAATGATAGTCATCGGGATGGTGGTGAGAATGCTCATGGTGATAATGGTCATGGTGTTGATGTTAGTAGTTTTGGGGATACCGGTGGTAAGGATAGTGGGAATAAGGATGATGGTGGTGACAGACCATGGATTAAACACGTGGGAAAAAAGTATGTTTCTAATTTAGCAAACTAATTATGTTGCTTGTTCATGTTATAACCAAACGATTTAATTATTTAAATATTGTAGGTTTGGAAGTGGGCGTGTTCATAGAAGTGCTAGAGATAAAATAGACCAAAATCTTGAGAGAGTTTGGATCACTTTTTCAAAGGTCCCACATAGTAAATTGAAGGAGATGTTTAATATCTTCCGGGTAATATATCAATATATTATTTATTTATGCTATAACTATTTGTATATTATTTATATTTCTATCTTTATTTTTTAACAGACCAAGTGGAGATGGGATGCACGAGACGACCAATACATTTATGATGGATTTGTTAATGTGGTAGGGGGCCGATATCCAGATATAATGAATCGTTTAAGGAAAGAATCTAAAAACAAAGCTAGATTGGATGGACATGTTATTGACGATGACGAAGATAAATTCAAAATAACTTCTAATTATCCGCCTGATACAGTACCTCTTGAGAGATGGAAACAAATGTGCGAGGTAAGGATGTTAATATGTTATATTTGTTTAATTATAATTATTTATAAATTACACATATTTTTATCTTTTGTAGATTTGGAATACCGAATAATGGTTAAAAAAATCAAAAGCTGGGAGAAAGAATCGTAAAAATGACCTATCCCATCATACCGGCGGGTCTATGGGCTTTGACGAACATCGTATCCGTCTGGTAAGCTATATATATTTATAAGTTATAGTAACTATTTGTATATTTAAACTTACCAACATTTTGTGTAGGAACAACAAAAGGTGGAAAGGTTGGCTACGATTTAGTCTTCATTGATACGCATGCAACCAAAGAGAGTAAAAAGAGACTGCGAGATGGGGAAATTAGTGTTAAGGACTTGGATGAGTTAGAGTTTATTACACAACGATCAAAGAAATCATTCGTAAGTTATCATTATATGTGGAGTTTAATGTATTAACTTTGATTATAATTTGGTTCCCTTTTATTATGAAAATGTAGATATCATTTCAAAAGGAACTTGAAAAGAAGTATGGCCCAGACAACGATCAGAATCCGAATCGCGATGACTTTGCTGTGTGGGAGCGTCTACATCCTAACACTCGTGGCCACATGTTCGGGATAGGATCTTCTGATCCACATTTTATGGTGACCGGGTCACACTCATCATTTTATGGTCCTAGTTCATATGGTGATGCCCAACGATCGCAAGAGGTATAGTTGTTATTATTAAAGTCACACATTATTTTTGGCATTCATGGCTGGGTTAGGAGTACCAGCATTAGATCTTATTATATTATATCTTGATATTTTATAAGTGTGTATAGGGTGATTTTGACCAGTTTAAATTGAGAGTAATTAAACTAGTTACACAAAGTGAGTTTGGGTCATTTTGACTTATTTAATTGAAAACATATAGTTTTGGTTTCATAATATGGGTTTGGTTTATTTGGACTTGTTTAAATTAAAAGGTGATGGTTATAGTTTCATAAAGCATGTTCGGGTGATTTTGACCCGTTTGAATTGAAATTAGATAGTTTGGTCTCACAAAGTGAGTTTGTATCATTTTGACCCGTTTATATTGAATGCGTATAGTTTAGTTTCGTAAAATAGGTTTGGATCATTTAGACCCATTTAGATTGAAGATTGATAGTTAGTTTCATAAGTATGTATATGGTGAATTTGACCCATTTAAATTGAGAGAAATTAAATTAGTTATACAAAGCGGGTTTGGGTCTTTTGACTTGCTTAAATTGTGTTCGGAGTGATTTTGACCAGTTTAAATTGAGAGTAGATTATTTAGTTACACCAAGTTAGTTTGGTCAATTTGACCCGTTTTATTGAAAGCATTTAGTTTTAGTTTTTTGACATAGGTTTGGGTCATTTTGACCCGCTTATATTAACATATAGTTTAGTTTAATAAAGTAGGTTCGTATCATTTTTACACGGACTTGTATTTGGATCATTTTAACTTTGTTGTTAACTTTTACATTATTTTGGCTTATAATTTCATATTTTTGCACGGACTTGTATTATAGGTCCAAAATGTCCGAACGGAATTAGAAAAAGAACGAGAGGCTCGAGAAAACTTGGAAAACCGCTTGGCACAAATTGAAAAGGACCGAGAACAAGAGAGGGAACAAGAGCGCGTTGAACGAGAACAAGAGCGGGTTGAACGCGAGAAATTACAAAAACAAATGGAAGAAATTATGAAAAGATTACTTGATAAATAATTATTGTTTGTTTTGTATTTTACGAGAAAAGCTTACTTGAAATTATTTAAACTTTGATATTTTTGAATGGATATGTTCGGATTACTTATTAATTTAGTTGTCGGTTTTCTAGATTACTTATAAATGTATTGTAGTTTTATGCAGAAAAATTTGTAAATTTTTAAAAAAATTTCAAGATTTTTTTATATTTGTCGCAAGTTTGTCGCAAAATGAATTAAAATAAAAGACATATTTAGTAGGTATTTTGTCGCAAAATATATTGTTTATCGCAAATTTGTCGCAACATTAAGGTGTTAGTTTGTCAAAAGAATTTAAATAAATGACATTTTTGGTCGGTAGTTCGTCGGAAGATATAAATATATCGTTAGTCGGTAGTTCGTCGCAAATATGTTTGTCGGTAATTTGTCGCATATAAATTTTTTAAAATATTAGTTTTGTTTTAAGAAAAGATAATATTTAAAACCAATTTTTGATCGAATCTGGTAGTAAATTTCTCGCAAAATGTGTGTCGGTAAATTGTCATAAAATTAGCGACAAAATACGTTTGTCACAAATATGTGGTAAGTTTTGTCGCAAAGTTATCGAAATATATTTTGCTAGGAGGCTGTTTCCTACAAAGCTATTTTTGTCGCAAATTTGTCTGTATAGGATTTTTGCGAAAAGATTGCGACAAAAATGCTTGTCGCAAAAACTGCTAAATTTTAGTAGTGACTCTTATGCTATAACACATCATACGTAAACATAGATAATATCATTATTATCTTCATCATTCGTTATCTTTGTTTCTATATAGATCTTGTCACACTTTACCCTCTTCACGGCACGCAGCCATAATTACGGAGGTCGAGTGACAAGGATCCTGTTTCATACTTTATCATTATACTCTTCCGTTCATTACTTTCGTTCGTTCATTCTTTAACTTTCTTTCATTCTTTGTACATCTTTAACTTTCTTACTCTTTCATCTTTACTTCTTCTCTTTACATCACCCATAAACCCTACCTTTCTGTATCGTGGTACTGGACCTAGGCCTATCATAGACCTTCTATATCGGTGCATCGCACCTCCTGGCCACAGTACCTAAGATAGAGTTTAGGGGTACTATCACTATATACAATACCTTTCTGTATCGTGGTGCTGGACCTAGGCCTATCATAGACCTTCTATATCGGCGCACCGCACCCTCCTGGCCACAGCACCTAAGGTAGAGTTTAAGTGTACCATTTCCACATGCAACATCCTTCTGTATCGTGGTACCGGACCTAGGCCTATCATAGACCTTCTATATCGACGCACCGCACCCTCCTGGTCACAGTACCTTGGATATGTAGCGATGGTTCTATACACATGGTCGATCACAGTGTCAGGATTTTACCCTCTTCGTGGCACACAGCCACGATTACTGAGGTCGCAAGACAAGGATCCCATATCGAGTTTGTTGCAACAACAAGGTTCCTCACCTCCTTTATTTGCTTGCAAGACTTTATTACTCTTATTCATTATTAATGCATGCATTCATTCATCATGTTCCTCTTTCATTATCTTTCACTTTACGTTACATAATACTTTCATTACATTTATTAATAATAACCCGTAAAGCCATGGAAAGATAAACACATATCGAAACAAGGAACATCGACATTTACCAGTCATCACCATCATACATGGAAACTTCATACTTAACATAACATACATCATGCATAACATGCAATATTATCCTCGTCGTGCCCAACATAACCTCTAAAGCCTCGACGGCCATCTTACATGTACTTACGGGGACTACCACATCATTACTTACCCCTGCTTTTTTCCCCGAAAGTCAAAAATTAAACTATGCCTCTCCTCATACACAACAGCCCTATTTGGGCGATTGGGCACCCTTCATTCGCATGGCCTCCATACGACTGAACATCATGCGACTAGACCAATGCGAATGAACTCTCATGCGACTGTACCTCCAACCGTGCGAATGGACCCTCAATCGTGCGATTGGACACTATGCGAATGGACTCCTATACGACTGAGCTCTCAGTCGTGCGAATGAACAGCTATGCGACTAAGCACCTATGCGACTGGGTTCCCAGTCGTATGACCTGTCATGCGACTGGACCCCCAATCGTGTGATTGAACCTCAGTCGTGCGATTGAATCCCAATCGTTCTTCAGTTGGCCGATTGGCCCTCCAGTCGCATAGCCCTAACTGGGCGCAGACTTCAGTTCATCCCGAACTGCAGTCGCGATTTGCGACCTCCAAACCCTTCCAAACTCATTCTAAGTCCAAATCAACCCTCCTAATCCTTAGGAAAGCATACTATGACACCATTCAAGCACACACAAGCCTGAAATCACACTCTAAACACACTATACACAATCACACCCAAATGGGTCAAACATGCACATTTTCAAAAACTGGTTTCTATGTGTTCCAGCCCCAAAATCGGTTGAAAACAAGTAAAATACGTCACACCCCGACCGACGGCGGAATCATCGGAGCGGACGAGGGAATGATTGATTGTTCATAACTCATGATTGTCTAATAGTGAAAATAATATTAAAATCAGATTACATGATAGCATGTGTTTAGCATAAGCAAATACAACAGTTAAAGTCACAAATAGTAATTGTCTTTTGTTTTGACTAAGTCCGGGTCTTATATGAGCATGTAGAAGTCCACTAACTTGCTTAACCTGAAATCATGTGAGAAAATAAAGTCAGCTAACGAATTAGCTGGTGAGTAATCACAGTTTTGAGTATACATATAGATTGATTGATTGATTAAGAATAATCCAATTCACAAGGTAACGTTAAGACTTATATTGCAATAGTAAAGCATATAGATAAACCGACACAATAACAACCCCTTGACTTGACACTTGCATATAATAGACTCCACACATACACCATAGATTAACTCCTGCCTCTGGCACAATCACCACTCGTAAGCCATATGGGGTGGGTTATCCAAACCAGTAGATCCACCATTGATACCAGGATTGATTAATTGAATTAGGGTTTTACTGTCGTCCAGTTTACCATAGTATGTTCACATAATTGCAAGTAATAACATAACCTGTCTTGAATTGAATTTAGAATGAAATAACAATAGAATATCATGATTGAATATATTGTATCACATAATTTCCCCCAAATAAGAAATGATATAAAAATGGGATATGAATACTCACCTGATTGATGAGATTGAATTTTGAACGTGATAGATTTGACACCTACAATTTCCTTATGATTAACCTAAGGAACGGTGTCTCGAATTAGAATAATAGTATTTGAAAATTTGGGAATGTGTTAGGGTTTCCATTTGGTTTTGAATGGTAGTTTAAATTAAATAATTTATTTAGTTAAAAATGTTTGAAATAAGTAAAATGAATTTATTGGAAATGATTATGTTTAGAATTTTAAAATAAACGTATCAATACGCGTAACCATTTGTTTTATTGTGAAAGTGTGGAAAAATAAACAAATAATTAATTTTATTAATAAATTATATCAATTAATTAAAGTATTTAATTATTTAAATGGCTAAAAGAAATGAAAATGAATTTGGAACGATTTAAATATAAAAATTTTATATTTTTTTGAGATAATCATGATTTAAACATTTATAAATATTATGTAAATAAATTAAAAGTAATATTGTGTCGAATAATAATTTAATAAATTAAATTATTATTAAAAGTTCACTTTCGTATAAATAATTTTGTATTAATTGTAATTTTATTTATTTAAAACATTTAATAAAAATAGATAAAGTGTTAAAATAAATTTCAGAAAAATAATTTTAGTTGTTTAAAAATTTTAATGTTTGTAAAAACATTTTTATAATTTTTACAAATTTTTTTATAATTTTTAGAGGCTCAAAAAGGCCCTAAAAAATAATTGTAGGTGTCCGGGGTCGAACCCGGGACCTCCTGCTTTGAATGTAGCGTGTGAACCGGTGAACCAAAGCCATCAAATGCGACAGGAATGGTTTCCAATTTATTTTAAACACCAGTTTGATCAATCCCCAATTCCATTTCGAGCCCTAGTTCGAATCCGAACCAAATTGAGCTCGAATTCGATCTTGATAGCTTCTGCAATCATGGGGCTTTTGTTCCCCATGATAAACCGAGTGTGTATATGTGTGTAATTAACTATATGGTGATCGAATCGAGGTTTACCCAATGAAGAACAGGTCCGCGACCTCGTGATGATCGATGGATGCTCAAAACTTGATTATAGTCAAATTAAATTTGAGGGAATCTTCGTATCATGATCTGGAAGCAAATACCTTTGCCAATTTGAGTTGAAATCGCTCGGCGATTGGATTTTAAACAAGTTGCAGGTCGCGGCTCTTGTGTAAATCAAATGATGCTCAAACGATGTTTGTATTCAAATTAAACTTAGGGAAAGCTTAAGATGATGATATTGATGAAAAGCCCTATGGTAATTTCGATTGAAATTGGTCGGAGATGGGATTTCAAAGAGGTTGCAGGTCCGACGGGTTTGAAGGTGTTCGAGGAGTGTTTGTTGATTGTTTTGGATGAAATTCGTGATGTTAATAGCTTAAAAACCGATAAAGGGTTTCTCCACTTTGATTATTTTGATTATTTTACTCGTTTTGGTGCTCGATTTAGGTATGGTCGGCCGATGGTGGGAGTGCGATCGGGATTACAGCGAAAGGGAGATGAGGTGGGGTTGGGTGTTTCCAAAATTACAGAAATGGTCCCTGTGGTTTACATAAGTTGACATTTGAAGTTTGAAACTTTGTTTCAGTTTTAAATATATTACAATTCAGCCCCCTGAAGATTTATATTGTTATTATTTCATGTAAATTTTTTTATTAATTTCAAGCTAAAATTGTAAAACTTAGACCATTATTATTAATATTATTATCATTATCATTATTATTAATGTTTTTGTTACCATGTTATCTTTATTAATATGGTAAAAAAAAATTTTTATTAATATAGTAATAATAATTATTAATTTTTTTTAGATCTAACGAAGTAAAATTTTAGATTAACGAGAATTACGAGATGTTACAAAATAGGGGTCCTAGAACTCACACAAACTAGAAGAAGATGAAGAGCTTCGTTTGGACTTGCTACACGACGAATTTCGAGCCCGAATCACCACTTTTCTCTTCTTTTTCTCTTCTTCCTCTCTTCTTTCTCTCTTCTCTTCTTTTCTTTGGCTGAAATGAGTGTGTGGGGAGGGGGAAATGGGCTGCCCTCTCCCTTACTATGTCCCTATTTGCCCAACTTTCATGCGTTGGCGGGTTTGGTCCCCCGACTTTGGACTTTATTTCTTTTTCTTCTTTCGTCGGCTACAACGTAAATATCTGGGTGTTACATGTGTGGTGTGTGTATGTCGTGTGATGTTAAGGTGACATCGACACGGTTACCGTTGCTAATGACAATATTTAAGTTAACACTATCAAACTTACTAATGTTATCACAAATCAAATCAACTTTAACATTTTACAATTATCAATAACCGATTTGTAACCAACAATATATACTAAGCACTACTCTAACAACAATGAAACCTTTTACACTAATTCCACCGGCAATGGCGACGATTCTAAGTACTGGATCTACATAAGATCTAATACGTATGTTTGCTTGTGTGTGTTCTGCGTGACCGAACCGATACAACCCGAACCGACCGAACATTACTATTTTCTCTAACGTATCATTAATGTTTAACAATAATTGATAATAGGTGTTTGACCGTTTATCGCTTACATCATTTGGAAACTTGATCGTTCATACTTACCACCGAACAAGTGAGTTTCGTGGCCCCTTTTTATGCTTATTCAATACTTCAATTATTTATAAACATGAGGAAAAGTATGCTCACCCATTTTTATGATGTACAACTTATATTCTTGGAATCAACGTGTTACTGTTTTGTGAGTACTTATCTGATACATACATGAGTCGTTGTGTGGTACTTTCTTTACAACCATTTAATTCCGGTGTTGGAACCGATGGATAGGTATTGGTAGTACTACTAGGTTGACACCCCCACCATTGTTTGTTGGTATACTAGTTGGTACCAACAGTGGCCAGGAACGGGCCCTTAGGTGAATATATTCCGACAAGATTCTGTGTGTACGTCATTAGGTTTGGTTGTAAAACTCATGGTTATGTGATTTTGCTTACTTATAACTATATACACGCTATTCCACAAAACTATTATGCAGCATCAATTTACTTACTTTTTAAACCTGCGAGCTCACCAAAAATTTTTGTTGACCATTTTGAGCATATCTTTTTAGGTGACAATGCTAATTGAAGATCTAGGTGTGCTGCCTTAGTGGAGACCCTAGGATGCATTTTGAGACTATACAATACTTGACAAACATTCTTTTGAAACATTGTAGTCTGATTACATACAATTATTCTTTTGGATACTTGTTCCCGGGTTATGGTATATACAATACAATGATACTATTTTTGGTTATGTGATTCATTTACAAGTTTATGCTTATGGCTATGTTGTCGTGAATATTGACTAAACACGACACAAGTCTCCTTTGTGTCGGGTGTCATCATGACACGCTTTATCATCTATTACATATATTATATCTCTATTGACAACAATGTGTTATGATGATCCCGTCTCGTTACATCCCCGTGTTTCTGCTTTCAGTGGGGGTGTGATACTGAATACCTGCAGAAGATGTTCTCTTTGATCAAAGAATATGAGAGTAATCAATAGCATCTATTTTTAATATAAAGATTGAGAACAGAATTAAGGCAGAACCAAGTGGAGACAAAGTAGAGTATGTTCTACATGTAACTCCATTAAGTTTTCATGATCATATCACTAACTGGATTTATGATTTCTCAACTAATTCCTTTTGTCTAACCTTTGTTGGTGCTGGCAAGATTGAGGTCAAAGAATATGATATATTTAGACTATCTCAGCATAACATGAAGGATTGATGAGTCTACCTTTAAAACCCCTCAAGTGGTAGAAGATAATATATTTGTGAGCTATTACTGATAAGGATGTTTGAAGGTTGAGAAAGAGTTTTGGTAGCATCATCTTAAGGAGAATTTGTTGAACCATGAGAAGAATGAAGCTATCGAAAAATCCAAGTTCAACACTCACTCGCAACTGTCAAAATCTGCCAAATGTATTACTGCAAGTCGGCACTCAGCCTGATGAGTTGCTGATTGACTACAACACTAGACAAGAATGTATGTACCAAATAATGCCGGTGGCTACAATGTTCTACAGCTGGTGACAACAATGTTCTGCCACTAGGAACAAACGAAATTGTTGATTTTTGAAGTGTCGATTGCTTGTCTGTGTTGTACATATGTAATACTGAACCTAAAATAGATGTAAAGTAAATTGTTCTAATTTTTTAGCTTTGTTAGTATAAATATCTCACAATTATATAGCTTTAAGGTTAACTTGTTTGTCCACTTGTTATCCTTTGTTATTACTCATTGTAATAAAAAAAGTTATCAAGTGAATTTTTAAAAGAATCTCTTATGTCACTACTTATACTCAAAGTATTTATGTTGTTAGTAAAAGGTTGACTTAGATTCAACATTTGTCATATGCTAATCACTAGAAAAGTCTTGTTAATTCATAACACGATTCAACCTTTTTCTTTCATTTGTTCTTGTTGGACCATGGTTCGTTACCATCGAAGAACGTCGTCTGGCCACAGTCACTGGCCTTCAGTTTGACACACTGTCATATGACAATAATCACCGTATGTCATCTTATTTCTGTTTTACTTTTTCATTGGGATATAGATTATGTTTGTACTTTCGAGGACACTGAACCAAAACCGAGGGACACCGTGGACCATTACAATCAATTTTCGTTAACATAGTAAATTGTGTTTGTTAAGTTATGACCATTTAAGTCATTATAAATTCATTTAATTTAAGTCTTCATTTGTATAATGACTTAAATAATTCACTTGACAAATACAGTTAACTAGTATTAAACCCATCGCGTTGCACGCGCGTGCGAAGGGGGGCAAAACCATGTCAAGTAGCACAAATGTCATACCATTGGCGGCCATTAATACTAGAAAAAGCTCGTGCTAAAAAAATAAAAATGAAATATATAAAACTAAATGGAAAGTAGACATAAAAACGTTAAACCATTCACGTGAAACATAAAACATAAAAACAATAACTAAATTTATCTATGACCCACGCGTTGTGATTGTGCCATTAAACAGGAAAAAATAAACGTAAAAATGTTGAAGCACACACGCATTTTACGGCGTGTTAACTCGTAAAATTGGACCAAAACGTGAAACAAACAATTTGTAAAAGATGAAAAACATAGGGGACCAAAGTTAAAAATGAAAAATTTTAAAGGTTAAATTGTATAAGTATTGTGTTAAAAGTAAAAGTAAATAAAAATTAAAAAAAACTCAAAAGTATGTACAACCCATTAAAGACAAGATACAACTTTAATACATGCAAAAGTTAGTAATTAGTAATATACATAATTAAGTTAACGACAATGAAAATAACAACTTTTTAAAAAGTCAAGTATCTAAAAAAGAAAAAAAACACTTTTATATGGAAATGACAAAACAGATAAAAACTTAGAAATGAAATTGACAATTAACTCTAAAAATAAACTGACAATAGTTTGAACATAATTTCTTATAAAATAAAATAATATACATATTTAGAATATTGAAGCATCAATATGTAAATGAAATAAAAATATTTTTTTACGAGCCATGTTCTTTTTAACATGCAAACACACTCACCGCGTTCAGGTTTATGTGTGTGACATGATTTTTATATATATGTCATGAACTTGACCCGTCAACCCGTAAACAAGACCCATTTAACAAGAGCACTTAGTTGGATCGTCTCGTTAGTAAACCCCAATCCCCATGACAATATGTTCACTTCTGAAAAATTGTCATGTTCCAGAAGTTACTTAGGGCTAGCATAACAGCCTATACACGACACGATAAGACATGAACACGATAAGTGTTGACACGAAAACGACATGATAACTAATCATGTATTTCTTTCCCGACATGAACTCGAACCTATTTAGAAACATGTTACACGATAAGACCTATTAAGAGACATGATAAAAAGCATACGTTTAGTGAAACAAAAATTAAGTGAAGCCATCAAAGTCCTAAATGATACATAATCTTTAACATGATAATCATTGATATATTTGAAAAAAAATCTATATTAACATTGTTTAAAGAGGTAACAGATGGAGTACAAAGAGGCCTTAGGCGAAGGTCAGAGAATCGATCAGTGGTACCATGGTAGTCGTATTCGATTGAAGCGATTAGGCAAAGGATAAGGTTTTTAAATTGAATACGAACAGTTATGACATATATCATAAATATATATTATTTTAATAAGCTAAAAATATAAACATGTTTAAACAGGTGCGTTAACATGTTAACAGGTGTTTGATCTATTAAGACACGATTTTTATCATGTTTTTAACATGTAGTTAATGACACGAAACATATTAAGCTCAAACACAAAACCTGTTAAGCTCAAACATTAAACCTGTTAACTTCGTGTCATGCTAACAGGTCCGTGTCAAAATTTGTCAGCCATGAAGTTTCTAACATTGATATGAGAAATTAACATTTGGCGTCGGTTAACAACCCTATCCCCTTGGGCCTTGACAGAGATGACACTGCAGTCTGCTTAATGGTGTGGGCTTATTTGTTGAGCCCATACCTAAAGCTCAATCTCCATACAAACTGCTTAATTTTCCATAAGTGCACAAAGAGGTACAGATCGGGTTGACACCGATCAGAATCTGTTTTTGAATACGGTATGGGTTGGATCAACAAAAGTCATAACCATTTCTTAGAACCGATTCGAGTTGAAGCGGTTTGGGGACTGATTTATATTATTAAATCACCTATGCTTTTCTTAATAGTGTTATTTGATGTTATTTATACTTTGTCTTTAATCATTCAAGAACCTTATGAATGATTTAATATGCAGTTAATATGTTCTAAGTTGTTCTTTTCAAAAAAATGTTCTAAGTTGTTGATAGTCAAAACCAATTTTTATTCTATTCTTCTTCATTTTCTTACTGTTGTTTGTTTAGTATTGTTTTAATTGTTGTTCGATTTCATCTTAAATCGTCTGGTGATTGTGTTAATTAAGTGCTTGTCATTCCTTTTCCTCATAATTATCCACCTGTTTCATCTAAATCATTTTTCATGGTGATTTTACTTTAACTCATCTTTTTAGTAAGTTTCCAATCCCTTAACTCAAAATAGGTTATAAAGTTAGCTTACAAGTTATCGTGATTTTTAAGAATTTAAACTTTCCATTACTGTCTAACAACTAAGAAACATCACCATTCACGTAATAAAATTGTTGAAAGTTAATAATCATGAAGACTTAAATAAATTAACGAATTTGGTTTTGGGTGTTCTTTCAACTCTTAATAAGACTGGTTACAGTTTGTGATGACGATTGATTTTAAGGTCTCCCTTTGGTTTCAATTTACTTGAGTTTCTTCATACTGTGTTTGTACTTATCTATAATTATGCAAGTGGTATCTTATTTCAGACAAAGAAGCCGAGTTTTGCTTGACCCACCTCATAAACGGGGATGGTACTTTCAATGCCGTTGGACTCGATAATTTTATCAAGTAAGTCAAATTGGGAGAGTGTGGACTTTCTTATGCCGTTGTTGCTATCATGGGTCCACAAAGCAGCGGTATGTCTCCTTTAAGCTATCCGAATGCAAACTTTTTTTGTGTTTGATGTCACACAAAATAATCAATCTTTATTGAAATTACTTCATGTAACATCCCGGCAGAAGCGTGAATCGATTTTTGGTATGACTTGTTTGTTCAGAACGTATTTGATTAAAAGGAATCAGACTACAAACAATATTAATACATAAAACACATAACTTGATTATATATATATCATAAGTTAGGATTACATCATTACATATAAAATCCAAAATTTGATCTAATCCTCATTACAGCTTTTATTTAACTAAACATCTTTAAATGCGATGGAAATGCGCGTCCACCACAACACTGTCATCGTAGATGTTGACAGTTAGATTTACAAAGACCCTTCCCACGACTTCACCCTAACCGTTGTATACATCAAAAGAGAAGTCTACATTGTTAGTCATTTTCACCTGAAAGAGCATACTCAAATAATCAACGTAAAGTTGGTGAGGTCATAGGTTTATTTCCAGACAAAATATTTTATTGATTCACCAATTACAACCAAACCTGCTCACACATAATTCATACTGTCATGAAACAATTCACAAAATCAGATAATATTACATCACAACACTCAATTTGTTGGTGCAGGAAATATTTAAATAGCATCACAACACTCATCCTGTTGGTGTAAAATATTCTCCTAAGTAGCGGTACCAATATCATCAAACGGTTCCTCATTCGAATTAATGGTTGTATCACAAATGACAGTACATCTCAAACTAATTTCAAAAATAATGCATTAACATAAACAGTATGCTTTTCCTCCAAAAACTTTACAAATACCAAAATGGGGCTATGAGTCTCACCTGTTTTCCAAAATGTTACCTATAAAAATAATTCATAAGTTAGATAAAATTTCTTTAAAATTTTTAGAACCTCAGATATAAAAAAATTCTTAAAATTTAGCTGTAAGATAGTCAAATATTATTACCATAAAATTCTCAATTTTTATTTTACTATATATAAATTTTTATAATTATTCCGAATTCTCCATAAATCCCCAAAAATAGATAATGTTATCCAAAAATTCCCAAAAGTTTAAAGAATATTATTTCAGCAGTTTATATCATCTCATAAATTTCTTGATGTCTAATTCACAACAGATTTCTTTCTGTAAATCTTACAATATTCCCATTAAAAATATCTATATAACTCCAAAAATTTTTAAATTTACACCATCTGTTGAATTTGATTTATAATGGTTTCATTGAATTTTTAACGATTTGTGGTATTTATTAAGTATTTCTTTTGATTTTTCTTTTACAGATCACTTAAAAATTCATTTTTCAATCATAATAAGAAAATAAATTACATAATAATTCTTGGAGCTTTTATATCTCAAAATAGTCATTCTGTGATTTTTCCAGAATTTTTCCGAATTTATTTGTATTTTTGAGTATTTTCTTTATTTTAAATAATTTATATAAATTATTTTACTTATTATATTTTTACTAAAATATAGAATGATATTTCAGTATCTTTAGAAAGCTTTTTCAATATTTATTCTCATAATCTCTATTATTTAGTATTTTTACTTAATTTTCTTAATAATTTAAGTTTTAATCCTCTATAAATCCCAAAATCTCTTTTTTTGTCACAAGTTTCCTGAAATCTTAGTTTTTAAACATTTCATTATTGTGATTTGATTAAACTTTAGAATTTCAAGGTATTAGGATTTATTTTGATGTTTAGATACATCAAAATTAATTACCTATGTGTTTATAACACATGTTAATCATTGGTATCTAGATACTTTAAAAAGGATTATAACCTTGTAAATGACGAGAAGAAGAACTGATGATGATCGAGGGATGGTCGGGGGTGTCTTGAATCCTTAACTTGAGAAACGGGTCTTGTTCTTGGTATACTTTGATGATAACCGAGAGGTGTGAGGTTTTTGTAGGGTTGTGATGGTCGCGGTTGTTGATGATTGTGTGAAAGCTGAGAGATGTGAAGTGGGTTGTGGTGTTTGTGCTTATGGAGTGACCGAGAGAGAGGGGGAACAAAGGTGGTGGTAGTCGGTTGTGATGTGTTGTATTTGTGTTGTCCGAGAGATGAAAGATAGTGCTTTGGGAATGCTTGGCCGAGAGGTAGATATAGTGCTATAAGAAAGCCAAATTTGTAATGTATGTATATACACCCCCGGTCGGTTTTGGCTTTGATGATGCATCATGTGACTTAGGCTTTAGCTTAGGTGAGTAAGCATCCATAGGAGTGCTTAGGCAACTTATAGGCTAGGTGGTAATCTAGGAAGTTAGCTTGGTGTTGTGCTTGACCGAGAATGATTTAGGGGTTGCCACCTTTCAATTGTAATCATAATAGTTCATGTGCTCTTGTGTTTATCTAGATTGTGGTTGTGGTTGTTTTTAGCCGAGGGGTTAAATGGGAGTGTTAATAGCTCACTTAGGCATTAAACTAAGTATTAAACAAGGTTTAGTCGGATTGTGTTTTGTTCTAATAAGCCAAGTTTGTGGTTTAGTGTTTAGGTATTTTGATGCTAAGTTTCCTCCAATATTTCATTGTTTTTGTGATGTTTAATTGAGTTGTAACGTGAAACATTTGATTTTTGTAGTGTTGAAGTACTTTTGCGTATACATTGTTTGGTAACATGATCTTTATATGCACACGTAGTTCACATGCATGCAAGCATGCAATCAATAATAATACATTCATATATGCTTATGGAAAATGCATGTATGTATCATTCCTAGACTCATATATATATATATATATATATATATATATATATATATATATATATATATATATATATATATATATATATATATATATATTTGCTAATGGTTATTACTAAATTTTATACATATATCTATACATGCATGCACACGTAGAATTCTATATATATATATATACATGCATGCAAACATGCATACGTATAATATATATATACATGACATGCATAAGTGATTTTACTAAATAATATTCATAAGGTGTTCATCGTAATATAAAATTTTCTTTAAGATATACAATCGTCTAACCTTATTTTTTAAGGTTGTCACACTTCACTATCTTTAGAATTGCACACGAATAGTAAAAAAATTTATCCTCCCTGCTTGGTAGTGCACAAGTATAGACATTAATTTGTTTCTTACAGGAAAGAGTACACTACTGAATCATCTTTTTCATACCAACTTTAAGGAGATGGATGCTTATAGGGGAAGGCATGCTTTGATTAGATCTTTCTATTGTGTTTTCTTAGCTTGCACTTTTCTTAAATGTTATATCTTATTATCAGGTCTCATATTACCAAAGGTATCTAGATAGCAAGGTGTGCTGGTATTGAGTCGTGCACCATTGTAATGGATCTTGAGGGCACTGATGGAAGGGAGCGAGGCCAGGTTATTATAAAAATTTTATTTGGTTTTATAGTTATCACATTGTTTGATATTATTTAATAAGATTTTACAACTTTTTCAGGATGACACTGCATTCGAGAAACAAAGCGCACTTTTTGCACTTGCTGTTTTAGATATAGTGCTTATAAACATGTAAGCTTGCTGGTAGCTCCAGATAATTTGTTTCCAGTCTGAACCTTTTAGGGTTAATTGCACCAACATGCTACATAATTTCACCTTTATTTCCTTCTATACATGTTTTACTTTTTACCATTTTATGACGTAGCATACTTAAATTATTCTTGCCGTTGCGTGTAGAGTCATACACTGTAATGGAACCTACTTTCCTACTTTTTATCATTCAATGTGCCAATGTTACATACATTTGCATGAAAATTTTAAATATGTTGCAAGCAATAGTAAAAAAGTAAAGTAAGTTGGATAGAATGAGGAAAATTATGAATTCATGCTAAACTGTAATGCAATTAGGCCATGTAAAAGCAAGCTGTGTTTCTAATAAATCAATGTTACACAGGTGGTGTCATGATATTGGGCGTGAGCAGGCTGTAAATAAACCTCTTCTAAAAAACCCTATTCCAGGTACATTTTCTGTATCTATGTTTTATCCATTTCTCATAATCGGTTAATTTGTTAATCATATTGTTAATGTTTCTCGGGTTATGTTGCGGTTATTTAGTCCACGCAAAACAACTTTAATGTTGTCATATGTGATAAAAGGAGGGTAAGTTCTTTCTCTTGTACATTGTGTTAGGGTAACATAGTCTGATGTGGATTAGATTTTGAATCTTTAATTTCGTTGCTGACACCTCGTGAAAATCTAGAGCCTGTTTTAAGGCAAGATATCCAGAAGGTATCTTCTTTTGTGAACATGCATATATATACATTGTGCTTTTTTGTCCTACCACCATACAAGGTAACCTAACCATACTATTTGTCATAATATGTTATTTGATATATATTTTGGATGTTGTTCCCAAGCCAGAAGCTCACAAACACACCCCACTGAGTAATTTTTTAATGTAAGAACCTAAAAGTATCACATCTATTGTATTTTTAATCCTTTAAAGACACAATATCATGTTCATCTTATATTATGACTTCTTATTTTTTGAGTGACCAGGTTCATGTTGTTGCACTGTCTAGCTATGAAGAGAAAGAAGAACAATTTAAAAAGCAGTATGCATGAGATTCACTGTAGATATCTTATGAACTCTTCGCACATTATCCTAGCCCTGCAATTTTTGTGTGCATTTACTTATGGATGAGTCAATTTGGGTTGTTTATGTCAAATAGCTCATAAGAAAATATGTTAGTAAAGGTGAAGGGGTTGAATGGCTTAAAAGCTGTTGAAGTTCTTTTTTTAATGCACGTGACCTCTTAAATTGTTTGTATTCGAAAATTCAGATTACTATTGTAATATCATTTGTTTTTGTAATCACAATTAGCACATTACTTTTTTCAATATAATTTTTAAAAGAAGACAAGGGTCAACTAGGTCGAAATTGCCTCAAAGTCTATATTTAGTTGATGCTACCTCATAAAAATTGTTTGAATTCAAAGATTTAATTAATATTGTATTGGCATCTCTATACTAATAAATAAAAAACACATAGGATACGTGTCACTCTCGTATTCATTGCCACCTTTTTTCCCGCTTCTCTCTTCTGTTAATTATACAAATTTCTTTTTTTAATTTTAAATTTTTTTTCTATTACCTTTCTATCCTATTAAATAATAGGATTTCTATTATTATTTTTACAAAATGTTTTCTTTCGTTCTTTTATAGAACATTTTAAAAAATAACTATATAACGGTTCTGTAATTTGTTTTTTAAAAATTATGTAATATGTCATACGTAATATGTAAATCTTTATTTATGCAACCCGTATAATACACGGGTATAACCTAGTTTTAACATATTTGAAATTGAAGTATTATGGTGTCATTTCCATTATATTGGTCCTCTGTGACAAACCCACCGGCCGGTAAGAAATTTATGTTATACATTACTAGTTTTAATAAGTTTTAAATAAGTTTAATATTTTCATATAGTATCACCCTTTTACTTAGACTCCTCAGGTGTTTTTGTCAAATATATTTAGTGTTTGTCTTTTATATAGATAAATACATAGTTTAGTTATTGTAAATGAAATTGAGCTATTAAATTAAATACCTCGTTGACTAAAAAAATGATAAAATATAAACTTAATCAAACTATTAAATTTGGTACCCGTAAAAAGAATATCTTCATCTTCATCTTCATACGCTAATAAAAGACTCTAATAAAAGAGTAACTTGAAGTGACACGTGGCAGCACCACAATCATCCTTATTAAAATTTTCTCGTCTCTCTCATCGTAAATAATTACCTTAATTACTAATAATTATTTAACATTCTTTTACATTTAATAAATTAAAAAAGAGATCTATTTATTAATGTTATTTCTAAATAAATTGGTTTTATACGGTTTGTTTACACGGGTTTAGGGTTGATATCAATATTTTATTAGTTATATTCATTTCTCATACATAATTTCAGTCATATCATATTTTAGAATATCATTTTATAATTAATAAATTTTATTATATTATTTTATTTATTTAACTCGTGTAATACACGGTTTTACTAAAGATAGTATTCAATAAATTAATTATCACTTGAATACTGGAATATGACAAGATAACATATAAATAATAACCCTCATGTAAATTTATATGCATCTCGTCTTTATATAACGTTATGATATCGACTAACCAAATAACTGCCACCGCATGCATATTCTTGGATTTTATTAGTTCTTTAATCAAACGTAGTGGTCCTTCAAGGAATTAATTACATTTAGAATTTTAAAATTATATATACTGGACATGTTATGTTGTTTAATGTAACTTAGATGAATAGGTTATACCAATAATACTAGGTTAAATAGTTGAGATTAAATACTCCAAGATTTTATTAAAATATGAAAAGTTTTTGGATTTAAATCTCACCTATAATAAAAAGTTTTGTACTTTGGCTGTTAAAAAATGAATAGGTTATCATATGTTAAATTAAAACAAAAATGTTTAGTGAACTCGAACACAAATCCAGGATTATCAGATGCTTGTATTTGCAAGATTTAAGAGTAAATAAATTAAGGTAATAATCAATATTAAAAGAAGTAGAAGATTATTTTAACTTGTCACTAGGTTTATAATAAAAGAAGATTATCATCTCTCACTTGTTTTATTGACTGAAAGTGTTAAAGGTATGAAATTCTTGATCATTATCCCAATGCGGATACCCTTAAATAGGGTTTAAGAACATAATGGGTCTAATAATCTATTTAGGTATAAAAGCCATACACACATTTGCAAAAATAGAATAACAACGTCTGCTAATATTCTCCCATAGATGGAGTAATAGTGGGGTAGACGTTTAAACCAAATCGAAAAGTCTGAACTAGTTGTCGGTAGATCTAGGTAAATATACCCACGTTTCGTGAGTAAAACGGAACATGCAACACCTGGATGAGGCTGATACGAACTTTTTCTCTCACAAAAAGAATATCAATAATCACGTGTTTGGGGTGTCGATGATGAATGGGACTATTAGATGTATACATTGCAAACACATTATCATAGTAAGCAACAGTGACTTACATAAAGAGACATATAATTCACGCAACAAATTCATTGCCCAACTAGTTTCAACAGCTACATTGGCTACCCCTAGTATTCTACTTTAACACTTGAACCTTATATCGTATGTGTCCTTCAAGGACTAGGTAATTAAGTTGTCCCCAATATAGACGCAGTAGGCGGATGTCGATCGTTTGGAGTTTGGACGCCCCCAATCTGCATTGGAATGAGCAATACAAACAAGCCGGAGAGAATATCAGTGAGGATGATATCGTCCACATTTAATAATGATTATGTTGTATGAGCCCTCTTCTAATGTACGGAAAAAGAGTTACTCTATTTAACTATCAATAAGTATTCATAATTCAAAATTGCATTTTGTGTTAAAGCTTTTATTCAAGCCCTCATCGGCTTTCAAATATCAATTTTGTTACACCTCTTATCATATTATTCAACTTGAAGAGATAACTATAATGTTTTAAGGAAATAACTTATTTTTATAGCTTTAGATCATAGTTTTTAGCGGTAAAAGAAGCTTATCTCACGGTTTAACCCATAATCAATAGTAAGGGCATTCGTTGTTGTTCCGATTTCACCAATCTCACTGGTGTTTCTCATTTTCACCATTTTTGGGGTAGCAATGTTCCCGTTTTCTCCCAAACAATTTCATCGGTTTACATCAACTTTTTCTTCTTTGCCTTCTCGAACCGGTAAGAATTCACCGATTTCAACCATAAATTATCACCAACCCTCCGCCGCCTTATTACCCCCACCCGCCACCTCACCTCCTGATTTCACCAATTTACTCGGGACGAGTACAACAAACAAACAAACAAACAAACCCAGTATATCCCACTCGGGACGAGTACAAGTATATATCCTAATTCAAATATCCAAAACATTGAACCATGCACGTGAAACATAAAACATTAAAAAGAATAACTAAATTGATCTAAGATCCGCGCGTTGCAATGTTGCTGTTAAACGGGAAAAAATAAACGTAAAAATGTTGAACCACACGCGCATTTTACCGCATGCTAACTCGTAAAATTGGACCGAAATGTAAAAAAAAATTTTTATAAAAGATGAAAAGCATAGGGGACCAAAATTGAATGTAAAAATTTTAAAGGTTAAATTATAAAAGTACTGTGGTTAAAAGTAAAAGTAATTAAAGATAAAAAAAACTCAAAAGTATGCACAACCCATTAAAAACAAGGTACAAATCTTAATGCACACAAACGTTAGTAATTAGTAATATATATATATATAATTAATTTAACCTTATATAGTCAAGGATCCAAAATAGAAAAAAAAAAAAAACTTTTTAGATGGAAAGAACAAAACATACTAAAACTCTAGAACGAAAATAACAATTAACTTTAAAAATAAACTGACAATAGTTAGAACATAATTTTCTATAAAAATAAAATAATATGTATATTTAGAATATTGAAGCATCAATATGTAAATGAAATAAAATAATTATTTTAACGGGTCATGTTCTTTTAAACAAGCAAACACACTCTCACGTTCAGTTTTATGTGTGTGACATGATTTTTAGGTTTTTATCATGTTTGGGTTCGTGTAAAATATTAGGTTTGTATCGATCATATCGTTAGTAATCCCATGACAATATGTTCACTGCTGAAAATAGTTTTTTTTTAAGTTTCTTAGGGCTGGTATAACAGATAAGACACGACACGATAAGACATAAATACGATAAGTGTTGACACGAACACGACACGATAACTAATCATGTAATTTTTTTCGGACACAAACACGAACCTGTTTAAAAGCATGTTACACAATAAGACATGTTAAAAGACACGATAAAAATCACATGTTTAGTAAAATAAAAATTAATTGAAGCCATCAAAGTCCTGAATAATACATAATATTTAACATGATAATCTGTGACATATTTGAAAAACAGTCTATAAAATGTCTATTTTAACCGATAACATAGTTTAAGAGGTAACAGATAGAGTACGAAGAGGCCTCAGGCGAAGGTCGGAGACTCGGTCAGTGGTACTGTAGTAGTCTTATTCATTGAAGCGGTTGGGCAAAGTATAAGGTTTTTAAATTGAACGTGAACAATTATGACATATATCATAAATATATAATTATAATATATTATGTTAATAAGCTAACAATATAAACAGGTTTAAACAGGTGCGTGAACATGTGTTTGATCTATTAAGAAATGATTTTTATCGTGTCTTTCAATGTGTCGACTCGTTAATGACACAAAACCTGTTAAGCTCAAACACGAAACCTGTTAACTTCTTGTCGTGTCGTTTTAACAGACACGTGTCATAATTTGCCAGCCCTGAAGTTTCTAACATTGCTATGAGAAATTAACAATCGGTTAACAACCCTATCCCCTTAGGCCTTGACAGAGATGACACTGAAGTCCGCTTAATGGTGTAGGCTTATTTGTTGAACCCATACCTTAAGCTCAATCTCCATATAAACTGCTTCATTTTTTATAAGTAGCCCAAAGAGTTACAAATCGGGTTGACACTGATCAGAATCCGTTTTTGAATCCGGTTTGGGTTGGATCAACAAAAGTCATAACCATTTCTTAGAACCGATTTGAGTTGAAGCAGTTTGGGTGAGTGGAAGGACCGGGTTTAAATAAGTCTGAAACCAGGCTAAAGCCGGTTTGGTTCAGGTTTTACCTGGTTTTGAAACCGATTTCTACAAATAGGGTTAAGAACTGATCATACCTACGGGTTGGAACTACTTTGGAAGGAAACCAGTTTGGCTACCAGGTTGGGTCGTTGTACCGGTCCTTTTATGTATATAACTTATGGTATCATACACTTATGAATGATAATAACATCTATCTCTTTATATCTATTTCTAATATTGTTGTCATATTATCCTTGTTTGATACAAATGACTTATTATAACATATTTGAAATTGAAGTATTAAAGTGTCATTTCCATTATATTCGTACTCTGTGACAAACCCATCGGTCGGTAAGAAATTTATGTTATACATTACTAGTTTAAATCTGTTTTAAATAAGTTTCATATTTTCATATAGTATCACCCTTTTACTTAGGCTCCTCATGTTTTTGTCAAATATATTTAGTGTTTGTCTTTTATATAGATAATTACATAGTTTAGTTATTATAAATGTAATTGAGCTATTAAATTAAAGACCTCGTTGACTTAAAAATGATAAAATATAAACTTAATCAAACTATTGAATTTGGTACCCGTAAAAAGAATATATTCAATAAAGTAATTATCAACTTGAATACTGGAATATGACAAGATAATATATAAATAATAACCCTCACGTAAATTTATATGCATCTCGTCTTTTTATAACGTTATGATATTGACTATCCAAGTAACTGCCACCGCATATATATTCTTGGATTTTATTAGTTTTCTGATCAAACGTAGTTGTCCTTCAAGGGATTCATTACATTTAGAATTTTAAAATTATATTCGGCAAGCTATGTTGTTTAATTTAATTTAAATGAATGGGTTATACCAATAATACTTGGCCTAAATAGTTGAGATGAAATACGCTAACACTTTATCAGAATATAAAGTCTCACCTGTGATAAAAAATTTAGTATTTTGAATGTTAAAAATGAATAGGTTATCATATGCTAAACTAAAAGAAATACGTTTAGTGAATTAGAATACAAATCAAGAATTATCAGATGCTTGTATTTGCAAGATTTAAGAGTAAATAAATTAAGGTAATAAATCAATATTAGAAAGAAGTAGCAGATTATTTTAACTTGTTATTAGGTTTTAAAATTAAAGAAGATTATTATCTCTCACTTGTTTTACTAAGACTGAAAGTGTTAAAGGTATGAAATGTTTGATCATTATCCGAATACGGATACCCTTTAAATAGGGTTTAATTAAGAATACAATGGGTCTAATAATCTATTTAGGTATATAAGCCATGCGCACATTTGTAAAAATAGAATAACGGCATTTGCTAATATTCTCCCATAGATGGAGTAATAGTGGGGTAGATGCTTAAATCAAATCAAAAAGTTTGAACTAGTTGTTGGTAGATCTAGGTAAAAATATCCACCTTTTGTGAGGAAGAGGGAACATGCGCGCAACACTTGGATGAGGCTGATACGAACTTTTTCACTCACAAAAAGAACATCAATAACCACGTGTTTGGGGTGTCGATGATGAATGGAACTATCAGATGTATACATTGCAAACACATTATCATAGTAAGCAACAGTGACCTTACATAAAGAGGCATATAACTCAAGCAACAAAATTCCTTACCCAACTAGTTTCAACACCTACATCGGCTACCCTTCTTCTTCAACACTTGAACCTTATATTGTATTATGTTCTTCAAGGACTAGGTAATTAAGTTGTCCCCAAGATAGACACAGTAAGCGGATGTGGATAGTTTGGAGTTTGGGCGCCCCCAATCTGCATTAGAATAAGCAATACGAACGAAACGAAGAGAATGTCAGTGAGAACGATATCATCCACATTTAATAATGATTATGTTGTATGAGCCCCCATTCTAATATACGAAAAAGAGTTACTCTATTTAACTTTCAATAAACAAACAAAACAACAAACATACCCAGTAAATCCCACTCAAGAGCAGGGTCTGGGAGGGGTAGGTGGTGGCGAGTCTTTCCTCTATCTTGGGAGATAGAGAGACCGCTTCCGAAGAGACCCCGACTCAATAACGAAATCAATAACAATAGCAATAGCAATCATAATAAACGGCATACAACAGACAGTATAAAACACATAAATGTTTAAAAGGGCGTACATCAAATAAGCGGCAAGAATCGCGTATGAGGGATCCCGCAACAAGCGTAAGTCTACCCTTCCTACCCACAGTACCCGCTAAAAGTCCTTAATTTTAATTATACGCCTCCATGCACTCCTATCCTCGATCATGTGCTCAGAGAGATGCAAGTATACCAAATCTCGTCTAATTATCTCGTCCCAAGTCAACCTAGGTCTACCTCTACTCCTCCTACCATCTATGTTGACGTTCTTTACTACTCTAACGGGTGCTACCATTGGCCTCCGCTTTACGTGTCCAAACCATCTTAATCTTCCCTCTCGTATTTTATCCGTGATACAAGCCACCTCTAGCTTCTGTCAAAACACGTCGTTTCTTATTCGATCTAATCTTGTGTGTCCACACATCCACCTCAGCATTCGCATTTTCGCGACCTCTATTTGTCTCTGGTGCGATTTCTTTATGGCCCAACAGTCTGTTCCGTATAACATTGCTGGACGTACTGCCACTCTGTATAATTTTCCCTTTAGTTTTACTGGGAACCTCTTATCACACAGGATCCCTGATACTGCTCTACGTTTACACCATCCTGATTGCACACGATGAGCTACATCGCTGTGTATCTCTCCGTCCTCTTGTACGTACGAGCCCAGGTATTTGAACCTAGACGTCTGTGGTACCGTCATACCTTGGATACTGATTTGGGTGTCCTCATCAGCCTCACCACTAAAGTTACAATGCAAGTATTCCGTCTTGGAGCGACTTATCCTTAAGCCTCTGCATTCTAGTGCTGCTCTCCACTGTTCTAGCCTCTCGTTAAGCACCGTTTTAGAATATGATATTAGGATAATATCATCTGCAAACAGCATGCACCATGGTATTGGCTGTTGTATAGACTTGGTCATCTCATCCAAGACTATTGTGAAAAGAAATGGGCTCAATGCCGATCCTTGGTGTAGGCCCACTTCCACCGGGAAAAAGTCTGTGTCTCCTACTGGTGCTCGCACACACGTTTTTGCCCCTTCATACATATCCATTATTATTTTGATATACCTCTCTGGTATCCTTCTAAGTCTTAGACTTTCCCAAATTAGTTGACGCGGCACAATGTCATATGCTTTTTCTAGGTCGATGAACACCATGTGGAGTTCCCTTTTCTTTCTCTATATTTCTCCATTATCCTTCTTAAGACGTGTATGGCTTCTGTTGTAGAGCATCCTGGCATAAATCCAAATTGGTTTACCGCTATCTGAGTTTCTCGTCTAATTCTCGTGTTAATAACTCTTTCCCATAGTTTCATCATGTGACTCAATAGCTTTATTCCCCTGTAATGTGCACAACATTGAACATCTCCTTTTTGTTATATATGGGGACTATGACACTGCTTCTCTATTGCTCTGGCATCCTCCCAGTTTTGAAGATAGTGTTGAATAAATCCGTTAGCCATTGCAGACCCTTGTCTCCCAGGCACTTCCACACTTCAATCGGTATGTTGTCTGGCCCCACCGTCTTAGCCCTTCCCATTTTCTTCAGCGCTCTCGTAACTTCGTCGATTGTGATGTTTCCACAATAACACTTGTTTTGTTGGTTGGGTTGAGGTGTTTTATCGATCGCAGTTTGTTGGTTTGGGTTCCTTATGTTGAAAAGGTTATCGAAGTGAGTTTTCCATCTCACTTTGATGTCGTTCTCCTTCACCAAGACCTTTCCATCTGCAGCCTTTATAAACTTCACCATTTTCAGGTCCTGTCTTCTACTTTCTCTTGCCCTGGCAATCTTAAACATGTCATTTTCTTCTTCTTTCATCTCTAATCGCTTATCATTCTCTCGTATGCTGTGTTCTTTGCCTCTGACACTGACATTTTCGCCTCTCGCTTAGCCTTCTTGTATTTATCTTTTAGCTGTGCTCGTTCTTCTTCATTATTACAGTGTAATAGGTCTCTAAAACTTTATTGTTTAATTCTTATCTTCTCCTGTACATTTTCGTTCCACCACCAGGCTTCCTTATGACCTACTGTCCTCTTTGTTGCAAGTCCAAGAGTTTCTTTAGTTGTTTGCATAACTTTAGTTGCCATATCCTCCCATATTTGGTTTGCGTCTTCCTGTGGTCCAGTTTGGATCATTGGTATTACCTTATCTCTAAAGTTGGTAATCTTTTCGTCTTTGAGCTGGCCCCATCTGATCGTACGTCTAATTCTCTTAGTTGGTTGGACAATTGCTCTCTTCATGCGTAGATCAGCCACCAACATATGATGTTGAGTCACTACTGTCTCTCCTGGGATTGCCTAACAGTTCTTCCACAAGTTACGGTCTTCTCCCCTCATCAGCAGATAGTCTATCTGCGTGTGTCGTCTGCCGCTGCTAAACATGATTAGATGCGAGTCTCTTTTCTTAAAAAATGAATTTATGATGCCTAGGTCATGCGCTAAAGCAAAGTCAAGGAGCTCCCTTCGGCCGTCATTCCTCAGACCATACCCGAACCCTCCATGAACCGACGGGAATTGATCATTATCCTTACCGATATGACCATTAAAATCTCCTCCTATGCATATTTTTTCTTCTCTAAGTATGTCTCCCATAACGTGATCTAAAGTTTCCCAGAACTTATTTCTTTCGGTTTCCCCTAATCCAACTTGTGGTGCATACGCACTCACTACTGCCACTACCTCATTCCCTATTACTATTCTTAGCAGCATAAGTCTATCATCGTATCTTCTAACCTCCACTACCTTATCCTGAAGTTCTTTAGTGACTAGAAAACCTACCCCATTTTTTGTGCCATCAGACCCTGAATACCACAGTTTATAACCATTACACTCCTTTGCTCTCTTACCCCGCCATCTAGTCTCCTGAAGGCATGCTATCTGAATCCTACGACTCCTCAGCACATCTATTAACTCTAATAACTTACTAGTGAGGGTGCCTACATTCCACGATGCCACGCGCAGTCTATAACCATTTCTTCCTGTAGAAGCACCTCTCTTCACCGAACATGATCTCAGGGCGGTGTAATGACTCCTGTTACCTATTACACCTCACTAACCCTCCTAAACCAAAAAACCAGCCCAAATTCGCAAAACAACCATAAAACACAGAAAACACCTTAAAAAAAGAAGAGCAGCACTAGAAATGCACAGACAAATGCAACATGCGACGCAACAATATATCAAATAATGAGAAAGCAGCAATTTAAAACCAGGAATGAAAGACCCGGTATGGAACAATCTTACCAAAATGTCTGGAACGATCTTACCAAAATGGATGGAACGATCTTACCAAATTAAAATCCGTCAGGTTGGAGGGTGATGTTGTGTTGACGGTGGCAAGGTGAAATGGGTGGGTGGGTTGTGCGAAAGAATAATAAAAGTATTTCTTCCAAAAAAAAAAGACGGGTTGTAGTGGTAAAGATAAATAAAATAAAATATTATAATCCCTTTAAACGACTAGGTTTCTTTAACAATAAATGGTAATATCTAACCAAAATGTTAATCCAATATCTTAAGGGTTCCTTTATTTAGACACCCCACGATTTTAAATCAACACCCCTGTACCCTATACGCCGCGTATGGGTCCATACGCGGCGTATAGGGTACATTCTTGATTTAACGTTTTATACCCTATACGCTGCGTATGGCTCCATACGCGGCGTATAGGGTACATTGTTGATTTGACGTTTTATACCCTATACTCGGCGTATAGGACCATACGCAGCGTATAGGGTTTGACATTTTATACCCATACGTGACTTATGACCCATACGTGGAGGAGCTATACGCCGCGTATGGCCCCATACGCGACGTATAGCTTATATATTTATTTTTTTTAATTTTTTGAGTTTTAATATATATATATATATTTTTAATTTTTTGAGTTTTTATTTTAATATATACATAATTTAAATTAAAATTATTTAAACAATATAATACGAATACAATAATAAAATTAGAATTAAAATATATAATTCGCATATTACAAATTATGAATTAAAATAAATTTATATAAGCTGGGGTTTCTCGGTTATTCTCTATTATTGCGTTGTATTCCGAGATACGAATCCTATACATAATATCCCATTTTGCAGCACGTACGCTTCGGTTAAGAATCCAAAGATTACTTAATGTTGGCATCGGATAATCTCCTTCTAGCTTAACGTGGACGAAATGATTATTGTTGACATGAACGATCGACACGACATGATGAGGCATAACAGTTTTCGGATCAGCCCATAATGGAAAAAATGTTTGACAACCATTATTGCTTAGTAAATGAAGAATAACCCCAAACTTTTGAGCAACCACTAATCCCGTATACGGCATTATCATCCAATGTTCTTCTGGTGCAGGTTTCACACTTTGCCAATCGATGGTGTGACGTAATTCGTTATACTGTCCGGGGTACAAAGTATCGAAAACTTCTCTGTACTCCAATTCATGTCTGTCCAACTCTTCTAAAAGCTGTGTCCGCACATACATCCACTTATTTTCGTCAAACCCTAAGCCTAAAGCTATTGATCGAAAACCACAATTTCCATCGGGTCGGACATCTCGTATACGTGAAATATACTGATGAAAGATTGACGGAATCCAATTTTTTAACCTGTTTATATTGTTTAATTGGTGATCTCCGATAATCGAAGAAAACTCATTAGTACCCCGTGATACTTTAGATGATGTTGAACGACTACGTTGCATGGCAGGCTTCTGGGGCTTTACAGCTGAACTTGTTCTTCCGGAAATGTGAGACGCAATAAACGAGCTATGTCTCGGCATGTCGCACGTACTTTGTTGAGTGTCATACTTTTGTTGTTAAACCTTTAACGTTGGACGACCGCGAATATCTGTTTGAACAACAGGCGCTTTTTTGTTATTTTTCCATGGATACACAATTTTTTTTATTTTTTCCACCAAACTAAATTTTACAGCTGCGGGTTGTGTCATTATTTGTTGTTTCACCAGTTCCATTTCTTCTTCAACATCAACTTTTCATCCACCGTATATGATGGCTTAATGTTATCAAGCTTCGTCCAAAATACGTGTGACAACCCGAGTTTTTCGGTTAATACCATTTATACTAACTTTCTCCGCTTATCGCAAATTAATCCATTTTACTATTATAATAATAATAATAATAATAATGAAAATATAAGTTTATTGTATTTAAAACCTATAATCAATAACTTTATACACGAAATAATAACATTTCAAACTTCAGGGGTTAGATTGTAAAACTAAAACAAACTTTGATTTACAATTGTTAACTACTACAAACCACAGGGACCATTTGTGAAAAATTATAAAACACCCAACCCCACCCCCACTTCTCCCTCCCGATTTTCCTCTCCATGTCTTCGGATGAATTCTTTTAACACAAAAGTTGTGTCCCTACCACGTACGCAACAATTATTACATAAACAAATTGTACGCATACACTCTTCTCCCAACTCATCTGTGACACCCTCTATAATCGTGGAACCCCTCACGGTTTCTCCATCCACATCACAGCCTTCTTCTTCGTAACCCCAGCACCATCGGCGCAACTCCACCGTTTACCTTCCGGCGAAGCTCTTCCCCACGGTTAACCTTTTACGGCCAACACCAACGGTGACAACCTCTTTCATTCGCGACCGAGTATCTCCGGCAAATCCTCCTCCCTTAAATCGCAGGCTTAACAATCGAAAGTATTCCAGCAGCCGCGTAGATCGATCACGGCAGTCGGTTCGGTACAATTCTTGCTCTATTTGGCTTTCGTTCATTCGGTGCGGTTTCGGGTTACGAATGGTACGTTGCGTGTCGTGTGGGTACTCGGGTGTACATGTTTTGTGTGTTCATGCGTGATGCTATGAATATATAAATGGTTGTGGAATTATTGTGTATGTATGTATACATATGCTTCTGCGAATCGTATATGTAAGTGTATATATGTGTGTTTTGCAGCGTGAATATATATATGTATGCATGTGCAGCCCGTGAATGGATATATATGTGTGGGTTGCTCATATGTATATATATGTTAAAATGTTTCTGCGCTGAATTAATTGTATCTATATTTGTATATATATGCTTGTATATATGCGGCAGTGTGCATATATGCAGCAGCGTATATATATATATGTGCGTATGTATATGTTGAGTGTGTATGTATATGTTGAGTGTATATGTATATTTGCTGTGCGTGTATGTATATGTGTTGCTTGTATGTATATATATAGTGTTGTGTGTGCAGGTAGTTATATAAGTATGTATATGTATGTATAAGCTGCTGCGTATGTATATATATATATGCTCCTGTATGTATGTACGTTTTCTGCATGTGTATGTTCTGCGTATGTATATATATTTCTGCAAGTATGTATGCATGCGTATGTATGTATGCCTTGAATTGCATGGTTGGTAGTGGGCATTTGAAGGAATGGTAGGCACATGGGGGGATATTTTTTTAAGTGGAAACAGTGAAGTGCATGTATGATTGGGGTGTGGGTCAAGATTGTTTAAATCATATGGATGGGTTAATTGTAGATGCTTTGTCTTGGTATGAGCATATGCATGTGTGTGGATAACTATATATATATATATATATATATATATATATATATATATATATATATATATATATATTTATATATAGACGTTTTATGAACGTAACAGTATGTTTGAATTATATGGAAGTGTGTGGGTGTTCACATAGGCAAGCATGTATGGGTACTATATATATAAATGGGAGGCATGGTCAAAGTGGATGTATAAAATATAGATGGTGCTTGGCAGTAGGTGATATGAACCATGCATCATATGCTTGGTGTAATGCTTGTATATTTTATATATATATCATTGTTTGAAATAATATATATTATGTTTATATAATATATATTATACGTACGTGTTTTAAATTGAGTGTGTTTGAGTTGGAATGGGAAAAAGGTTGATAATCGATAACGTAACCGAGTCGTCAAACGCGAAACCGTACGATCACGTTATTGATATTTAATATTAATCGAATATTAAATGAAACTCAGGTTAATTGGAAACCGCCTCTTTTGGTGCTTATGTTTTTGTTGCAACGCATTCAAGGTGAGTTTCACGGCCCCTTTTTACTTTCTTTCCTTTTTGGGGGAGAAAACATGCAAACATATTTTATGAATGGTTGCCAGTATTATTGATATCGCTTGTTACGTTAGTGCAAACACACAACATGTCCTCACACAATCGAACCGTTAGTAATGGGATTAGCGAGGTAATTTTGAGTAGTACTACTGGGTCTGACAAACCCCGCCCGGGCTAGTCGCGCTAGCTTGATTGGAGGTCAAACGGGTGCTGAATTGACCTAACACATTGTCATGGTCTGACGAGACATGACGGGATACAACAAACACAAACAGGACGTAAACAGTCAGCTTCGGTTCGAAACGCTAAGTAACAAGAACAGAGGCTAGCTACCTAACGATATGCAATATATACTAAACCATTGAAACGCAAACTATGGATACGCTTACAAACACATTTCTTGTTTATTAAACCTGTGAACTCACCAACTTTATGTTGACACATTTTAGCATGTTTTCTCAGGTAACAGGAACGCTTAATCACAAGTTGCACGATTAAGGAACGCACTCAGGACATGCATTCATCAGATCCATTTATATTGCATTAGACATTGTTTTGATTTAACATTTCAGACTTTCAGTATTGTTTACATTTCGTTAATCGCTTTCGCACTGCTATTCATATCTTTTATGTACTCTGATTTAAGTCAAACGTTTATTTTAAACTCATATAGTGTCGTTTGATATGACCGTGTCTGAGATCCTGGTATGTCACACGCCTAACGGTAAAACCCCGTTTGTGGAAATTAAGGGTGTGACAGATTGGTATCAGAGCCACAGGTTATAGAGAACTAGGATTGCATTGCATCTAGACTATAGCCTTAGACACAACACTAGTATTGCACAGACACTTTTACATGGTTACCACTATTGTGCAAACAACCTTCTGGTGTATTGACATTACACTGCTGAGCAAACAGAACACTATGGGTATGATATGTGTGTCATTACCGGCTGACAGAGGGGCGGAGAATCCCGCTCGCTCACAACCAACGCTCACACTTGATCCTTCACTCGTGGAGTGAAAGCAACAACGAATTGAATCAAACATTTCCATGATTGGAACACGAAACTCTTTTCTAACACACGCGATAAGCTTAACGATGACAAACAAAAAGAACAATACCTCACTCTTCCAACTCTCTCACACTTGTTACTATTCCCCAACATATCCTATCCTCTACACTAGCCGAGCAGTAAATGAGAGACAACTAAGATATTCAAGTCGATTAGAGAATCGGACTTAGACATCCAAACACCTAGAACTTCGAAGGGAAAAAGGGTCAAATTGTCTTGATTCCCGTTGTTGTCTTAACCAAATCACTTGTACAACCTTAGTACAACCTTAGTTATTTGACTCTTGGTATAACAAATATATCTTTGATGCTTCTATCATTGATAACACTCGGTACCGGACAAGGTATGTTATCTCGAATAGGAGGAACCATGTGTGACCATGCAAAACAAATTAGAATCACGGGTGCACACGTAATTGTAATTTGTCGTGCATGAGAACTCTGGCAACTCTATTGGGTGATAACGGATAAGTCGGTACAAATTCTCAATTCCATACTTAGAGGCATGAGGCCTCGAAATCAACACAAAGCCACACTATTGATATGCAAGCATATCCTTCATTCCTACTAGCATGAAAGTTATCATCTACCCCGAGCCTTAATGAGATTCGTGTTATGACATTAGCCCTAGTCTCTATGAGACGTGCTTTTTTTTAGCATTTCAGTGTTCGTGTAACACTATCCATCTACATTGTGCAAGATCTTCAAAAGTTGCAATAAAGTGATAATATTCTTGACGCGTGTAGTCCTTGTTCACTGGATTGATCTTAAGACTTAGAGTCTCGGTAATTTCAGCGTTCCAGCATTCATTTCATTTGATATCTATCCTGTTTAAGTATACGCTACATTTGTTTGTCTCCCCGGTGGTGAGAATCCAATCGGATTTTTTTCCGGTTTACTACGCTTGGCGTAGGACCAAAACCAAGACATTATGATGACCCCGTCCAATATATCTCAGCCTCTCCATTATAAGCAACAGGTGCAACTATCACTCCTAATGACTCGTGCAATACGAACATTTGAGAGCACGGTAGAGAAATTTGGCCATACCTTCAAGAACCATCGTGTGAACATTCCGACCAAGTCTCCTCAGCCACAAGAATCACAAAGAGGGTGTTATGAGTGCAGAAAACCTATGCATTAAAGGAAAACCGCCCAAGGCTCAAGATGATAAGAAACAAGCAGAAATGGTAGTTCTGCTCCAGCATTATCTCATTCGAGTACGGATAGAAGTTTCATACCTGGTAACTTGAGTGGACTGCTAGAGGTCGTTCTTACCGGTTTAATTTCCAAAACCTACCATAAAATTTACCGATGGTAGAACTATAACTGCCACCCATGTGCTTGGCAGTTGTAATCTAGGTCTGTCTAGACAATCGTTTGATATAAGTATGATTTCTATTACCCATGGTAGCTACGATGTTGTGGTCAATGAGAAAGGAATACATGTTGACCCGGCAAAAATAGAAGCCATCAAGAACTGGGCGACACCTAAGACTCCGACTGAGTTACGACAGTTTCTTGGGTTGGCTGGCTAACGGTAAAACCCCGTTTGTGGAAATTGAGGGTGTGACAATACGTCAATTGCATCTAATGAAATTTTAGTGCCTGCATTATAAAGTATAAATTAATATATAATTTGTCCCTTTAATAGAAAAATGATAATGATGGAGCGGCTATTACCAGAATGTTCATATTTTTCCAGCCGACAAGCACAAGGCAAGCCACAACTAGTGAAAAGATGACAACCACATGTTGCATTTGCAGAGCGCATCACATGCAATTTAGTGTTTTTGGCAACTAATAAATCAAGAGCTATGTGTGAAACCTTGCCTCTTAAGTAATCAAATAGCGGAAGTTTATGATGATTCATGGTTTTAATTTTGCTTGTCTCAAAGCTTTCTTTTAAATTTACCTCTTGTGCGTTCACCAATTGATCTACAAACTCCACAAGTCTATCCAGTGAGCTATTTGTTGATTTAAGATATCTTTTTAAATTTGCATGTTGACTCTCCACCCTATTTGTTGTGCGTTGGCCAAAATTGCGGTTCGAGTTAGTCCAGGCTGACACAAACATTTCTTTGTAACTCTCTAACCAGTTTCTGTTTATATATGACAATACCTCTGAAAATATAATAAAACATAATTAAATTATATATTGAAAATATAATAAAACATAATTAAAATATAATAAAAACTTACTTTCTCGATTCGCTTCAACTAGTCGTTCGTAAAGAAGGTTATAGTTATACTCGTAAATCTCCACCGTGGGAGACTCACACAAACATGCCCATGCATATTTAAACTTTCTCCAGTCATCTTTTGTAAAACTTGCTTTACAGTGTTTCGCGATATTTTCATCAATATGCCACCTGCATAAACACTTTGAAGCATTCGGAAACACTTTAACACATGTCGTATGACCCCTATACGCCGCGTATAGTACTATACGCCACGTATAGGCTTGCCACGTCTTCCACGTATGGCATCTATACGCTGCGTATATTCGTACATGGTACAAAAACGCTTTATAGGACGTCTGACAACTATACATAGCGTATGGGTCTATACGCCACGTATAGTTGCCTATACGCAGCGTATGGGTCTATACGCCACGTATAATCTTGCCATGTTTGCCCCGTATGAGCCCATACGTTGCTTGTAATCGTACATGGTACAAAAAAGTACATCTGACACCACCTATACGTGGCGTATGGAACCATACGCCACGTATAGTGCAAAAGAATTGGGCGCATGAGCACTATACGTGGTCGCATGAGCACTATACGTGGAGGAGCTATACGCCGCGTATGGGTCTATACGCGGCGTATAGCTTATATATATATATTTTTTAATTTTTTGAGTTTTATATATATATGTATGTATGTCTGTATGTATGTATGTATGTATGTATGTATGTATGTATGTATGTATGTATGTATGTATGTATGTATGTATGTATGTATGTATGTATGTATGTATGTATGTATGTATGTATATATGTATGTATGTGTATGTATGTATGTATGTATGTATGTATGTATGTATGTATGTATGTATGTATGTATGTATGTATGTATGTATGTATGTATGTATGTATGTATGTATGTATGTCTGTATGTATGTATGTCTGTATGTATGTATGTATGTATGTATGTATGTATGTATGTATGTATGTATGTATGTACGTATGTATGTATGTATGTATGTCTGTATGTATGTATGTATGTATGTCTGTATGTATGTCTGTATGTATGTCTGTATGTATGTCTGTATGTATGTATGTATGTATGTATGTCTGTATGTATGTCTGTATGTATGTATGTATGTATGTATGTATGTATGTATGTATGTATGTATGTATGTATGTATGTATGTATGTATGTAAGTATGTATGTATGTATGTATGTATGTATGTATGTATGTATGTATGTCTGTATGTATGTATGTATGTATGTCTGTATGTATGTATGTCTGTATGTATGTATGTCTGTATGTATGTATGTATGTATGTATGTATGTATGTACGTCTGTATGTATGTATGTATGTGTGTATGTATGTGTGTATGTCTGTATGTCTGTATGTCTGTATGTCTGTATGTATGTATTGTATGTATATATTTACAAAGATAAACATAAACTGATAATAAACATAAAAGATAAACATAAACTGATAATATATTTACAAAGTTTTTAAATTACATAACAAAATAAAAATTACAATGCAAAAGTATGGGGAGTCAGGGTAATCTCGAGGCGGTGGCAACGGTGGAGGATCAGTACCAGAACGCCGCGGAATCTCTACCTGAACCTGCCACTCCATCATATCCTCAACGCGATCGAGCCGTCGACTCTGCTGCCGTAAGCTCCTAGACATATCCTGCAACAATGTCTCCACACGTGCAGGTAGCCTCACCTCTCTATAAATATGTCGCGGGAACTGAGGCTGAGGAGGCGGCTGATGTGGCTGAGGAGGCGGCTGATCATGTGGCTGCTCGTCGGGTGGTGGCTGATCATGCGGCTGCCCGTGCTGCTGCAGTGGATCGGCAATGCCGAGCTGCTGAACTGGTGCCGGCTGCCAGATCTCCCCGGGTCGAAGAGAGAATCGTATGCCAACCGGAAACTGGCGTATAATACGCATGCGAATAGCGTACGACGATCTAATCTCACCAGCTCGATCGGCGGAGACACGTCACCAAGATGCCGAGGAAGATAACCTAAAGATCGGGCAATCAACGTGATGTACGCGCCGCCGTACACCGCTCCTCGCTCCTGGCGATTATAATAAGACGCAAAATACTCCGCCAAACATCTCGCCAGGTTACACCTGGTCCCCGTAATCAAACAGTATAAGTAAAATAAGTCGGGAATGGTACACCACTCCCGACTCTTGCCACGTCCCGTGATAGACGTGGCGATCATGCGATGCAGATAACGGATGAGAGGATCTCGAATGCCGGTGACCCTGCCCTTAGTCCTCTGAAACGGACCTCCGGCAATCTGAGGCCACCACTCTCTCAATGTACCCTCCTCCATCTCAGTAATACCCTCGGTGAACAGAGGGGTAACAGTCTCCGGCTCATAATAAAGCCCCGAAACAACTGCAAACTGCTCAATAGACATCTGATGTGCATATCCACAAAGCGTAAAAGAAATCTCCGAGCGCTCATCGTCCTCCTCCATCTCA